>PVJD01004999.1:24157-124116 GCA_004026545.1 Mormoops blainvillei
ACACCTCTGGCAATCACCAGTCTGTTCTTTGTATCTATGAGGTTGGTAGTTTGTTTTTTTGTTTTGGAGATTCCATGTATAAGTATGATCATATGGTATTTTTATTTCTCTGTCTGACTTACTTCACTTAGCACTATTTATTCAAGGCCCATCCATGCCGTCCCAAATGACAAAATGTCCTTCCTTTTTATGACTGAGAAATATCCCATTGTGTATACACCACATCTTCTTTATCTGTGCATTGGTCAGTAGACACGGGTTGTTTCCATATCTTCGCCGTTGTAAATAACGCCGCAATCAGCGCGGGGTGCAGACGTCTTTTCGAGTTCGTGGTTCGTTTTCTTCCGGTCTACGTATGTCCGGAAGCGGGAGTGCTGGACCGTTATGGTAGTTCTAGTTTTAAGTTTTTGAGGAACCTCCAAACTTTTTTCCATAGCGGCTAGACCAGTTTGCATTCCCGCCAGTAGTACGCTAGGGTTCTCTTCTGTCCACATCGCCACCTGTTATTTTTTGTCTTCTTAATCATAGCAATTCTGACAGGTGCGAGGTGATAGCTCACTATGGTTTTGGTCTGCGTTTCCCTGATGGTTAGTGATGCTGGGCATCTTTTCATGGGCCTGTGGCCCTTCTGTACGTCCGCTGTGGGAAAATGCCTGTTCATATCCTCTGCCCATGTTTTAATCACTTTTTTTTTGGCTATTGAGTTGTATAAGTTCTTTATACATTTTAGATATTAACCCCAATCAGATAAATCTTTTGCAAATATTTTCTTTTTTATGTTGTGCTGTACCGAAGTTTTCAGTTTGATATAGTCCTACTTGATTTTATTTTGCTTTAGTTGCCTTTGCTTTTTCTTGCAAACCATTTTTTTTTATTGTGGTAAATACACATAAAATTGACCAACTTGCACATTTTAAAGCGTACAGCTCAGTGGTATGGAATACACTGATATGCGGTACAACTGTCTCTACCGTCCATCTCCATAAGTCTTTTCACCTTGTAAAAATAAAACTCTATAGCCATTAAACAATAACGTATTCAATATCACCATATTTTGCTTCTCTGTTCTCCTGTAAATGGATACTTGAGTCGCTTCCACATTGTAGCTGTTGTGAAAAAGGCTGCCGTGAACGTGAGTATTCAGCTCTCCTTGAGACCCTGCTTTCCATTCTTTTGGGTGCATATCCGTATATATTGGATATACTGATAGATCGCTATATCATATAGCAATTCTATTTTTCCTTTTTTGAGGAAATGCCGTCCTGTTTTCCGCATTGGCTGTACTAATTTACATCCCTACTAAGAGGCAGGAGAGCTCCAATTTCTCCACATTCTGATCAGCGCTCGTTTTCCTCTGTTTTCCTTTCATAGCAGCCATCCTAATGGGTCTGCAGCGACCCATTTTATTTTAAATTTTATTTATTTTTTACTAGGTAATGCAGTTCTCTAGATTGAAAAAATGGTGAAAAGATAACTAGTGGGAAATATCTCTCCCACCCTAACCCCATGCCCTCCGAAAGCAACATTTTTAACTGCTGTTACTAGCTACCAGCTTCTTGTTTATCCTTCATAACAACATTTTTATCCTTCATGTAACATTTTTATTCATTTAAATATAAATATATTTTCTTTTTTAAGAATAAAAAGTCACCCAACTATACATACTATTTCCACCTGCTCCTTCTGTTTTCAATATAGACCTTCTAGTTCCTTTCACACTTGAATATAAAGTGCTTACTTATTCCTTTTTTTCAGCTTTATAATACTCCATTGTATGGGTGTTTCATGATTTATTTAACCTGACTCTTCATGGTGGACACATAAGTTGTTTATAACTTTCTGTTGTTAGAAATAACATTACAGCGAATAACCTTGGGCACTCATTTCTTCTCTCATGTGTGAGTGTTTATGTAAATATATACATTTGTAAATAAATTCCTAGGTGTGTAGTTGTTGAGTCAAAGGGTAAATAAATGCAGTTGTAATTTTCATAGACATTTCCAGATGTAACACAAAGTTGATGCCAATTCGTGTCCCCTGAGCAGGGAATGGCACCCATTGCCCGCAGCCTCCCTGGCACTGGGAGTCATCCTTGTCTTGACTTGAGCTGCTGGGCCCAGTGAGAGCGGGTCCCCCCCAGGGTGGCTTGATTTCCCTTCTCGAGTGAGGAAGTGAGACAGTCCTCGGCCGGGTTTCATCCTGTGTCATGTTTTACCTCGTCTGCCCTTTCCTCCCGGCTCGGGGTCCATTCCCGTGAAGACGCGCTTTAATGCCGTCACGTGTTTCTGCCTCTGTGATTTGCAAGAGGGAGTGGAGAGCGTGCTCTTGAGACCCGGGAGGACAGCAGATTAGGAACGACTGCAAATGCGGAAACAATCAAACCGAACATAAAGACGTTACAAGTGTGGCCAGGACCTTTTAAAAAGTGAGCCACAACTCGGGAAGCAAACAGTTCATAAAGAATGCTGGTCAGATGGGGTCAAGTGCAAGACTGATGGAGAGACAGACTTTTTTCATGAGTCCATGTTTTCTTGAGAAGGTGGGAGACATCACAGGGCACTGAATACACATTCAGACATGAGGGGTAAACCCTGTTGAGAATCTCCGCAAACTGCCACGGCAGGTCCCCCAACTTCCAACTGGGGGGTTTGTTGTTGGGGGTTTGTTACGGTGTGGCTGTGGGGAGGAAATGACATAATAGAATGAAGTGACTCAGCGGGGCTGGTACCAGGGACAGTGAGGCACCAGCCCCTGGGACTGTCACGTGCCTGGGCCCCTGTGAGTTCTGGGGCTGCTGGGGGACACTGGGGTTGTATGTGTAGGGCATTCTGTGTGTCTAGCTGAGACCAGACCACTGTCAGGAGGCATTTCTATTTGAGTAGTTCTGGCAAATTATGCAGCGAGAGCCAAGAAGAGAGAGACTGAGTTTCTAAGACACCATGTGCTGTGATGACTTTTCTCATTAAAAAAAACAGAAACACGTCCTTCCTGCTGTTATGTTCATAATTTTATATTCTTTTTCTTAAAGGAGGGGTCTCCAAAACTATACGCAGTCCCACAAAACTTAGCTGTGCCCCTGCTGAATCACAATTAGTATGAATGAGCAGAAGGTTTAGGGATGGGCACACGATGCCCTAGTTCTGGGCAACACTGATAGGTCACAGGAATTACTAGCTTGCCGAGGGGCTGACACTGCGTCCTCAGCCCCCCGCCCCGGCCCTGCCTCTCTGTCTCCAGTCTCTCCCCTCCTTCTTTCTAAGCCTTCGGTTCCAGACACAGTTCGAAGTGCTGGAACTGTCCAGCCCCTGCTCCCACGGATCTTACACTGCCACCGAGGCAGCAGGCACGGAAGCGAAGCACAGATCACATAGTCCGCACGGCAGTGAGCGCTGGGAGGCGGCACAGAACGGGGCTCTCAGAGAGCACGCTGGGCATCGGGGGCACGTTAGGTCTGGTGACCAGGAAAGGCCTTTTTAAATAAAGAGGCGACATTTCAGCTGAGATTTAAATGGTGAGCAGGAGCCAGCCCTGGAGGCTGGAGGGGCGTTCCGGGCAGCGGAAGAGCGAGGGCAGGGTCCTGCAATGGAGAGGGAGCCTGGCCTGTGGGCGGCAGCCGCGGCCGCCGGAGGGGGGGGCAGGGTGGGGTCAGAGGGGGCCTTCAATAGAGGCGGAGCTTTGGGAAGTGGCCGTTTGATGGGGGGCTTTGTTTACACGGTCAGAAGTTTGGATTTTACTGCACATATTATGGGAGACCGTTGTATGATCTAAATGGTAGGCCAGCTGCTTATCCAGAGCATTTATAAGCACAGCGAGAAGAAACCAGCTGTGCGTGGGGCTCCCACGGGTTCCCTATGAACGAGGTGTGCCAGGTGACTGTTTCCTTTCGTATGAGGTTTATGGGAGGGGGAGGGCAGGGAAATCCGGTGGACGTCATGCCTCCTGTTAGCGTGTAATGGAATAACTTGCGATAGGGTAGTCAGATGTGGAGTAGACTTTAAGGCCGCGCAGAAAACGCGCCCCTATTTGGACAATAGATTGAGGTCAAGACACAGTTGAATTCACAGAATCTCTGCTTATCAAAGCTCTAGAGAGCTGGCGATGCGGGGGAAAGCTAATAAATTCGACGATCGGATCTGAATGATGAAACGATACGTGCACAAGTGACCCTTTCGAACATCTATTAATAAAGTATAGCTTTAAAAATTTCTTTGCAGGTCTGTCCCTGTTGAGACAATTCCTGCCTCACCTGGCAACTTAAAATGACTAATTTTTTTATTTTTTAAAAGGGGGAAAATAGAAAAAAAATTGTTTTAAAATATTCTTAGGAAGGAGACCTAAATGACACTGAATGAAGCCAATTTGTTTTTCAAGAACAGCAGTTTTGGCTTTGTAAAAAACAGTGTTGGTTGGTTACAAGGGAGAGAAGCCAGCTTTTTGTGAACTCATTGGGAAGGGGATGTCCCGGGGGCCCTGGGGTGGCTTGTGGGGTGTGGGAAGGCCTTGGCTGCTGCAGCGTGTCTCCCTGCCAGGGTCCACGCAGTGTCCTGTCTGGACAGACCCTCCTTTTGCAGTTTCCAAAGCCAGCTCAGAGGAACCTGGCTTGGGCTGGGGCCAGCCCTTGGCCAGGCGAGGGAGCCAGTGAGCCTGACCCAGTAGGGGCAAGGCGGCCCCTGCAGGGGAGATGGGGCTGCCCTCCCAGCGACAGCAGCCCACCCTGGGAGGTAGGCTGAAGCCCTCCCTAGGGCGAAGGAGCAGCTTGAGCCCAGTGCCGTCACCGCCCTTCTCTCTCCGCCTTCCTGCTATCAGTCACCTGCCTGCTCACTCACTGTAGTGTCCCCATCGGAGCTCTGGAGCCCTGTGCACCTGTGAGGTCCACAGAGAGGAAGGAGAGCGGCACAGGCCCCTAGTCTGCGTGGAACTGAGTGTCCGTTATAATGGGGCTGAGGGGACCCCTGGGCCGCTGCCTCTGAGGCTGGGGGAGGACTGGAAGTGTCTTCCGTGGCCCACGAATATTACTCGTTTAGCAAATCACTGTTTTTTTGTTTTTATTTTTAATTTTTTTGCTACATCTTCAAAGTTTATTTTTTACTCATGTTCGCTCCTGGAGTCCTGGAAAGTTAGCCCGTTGTCTTACAGATGGACAGCTGAGCCCCTAGCAGGCGAAGCGTCCAGCAGTCGGTCCCGGAGCTGACAGCCCTGCGCCACCTCCCACGAGCTGCGTGGCCTCCAGTGAGTCGTTTCACCTTCCTGAGCCTCGGTTTCCCGCTCTGCGGAATAGGTCCCACTGCATCGCCGTTCTGGTGATGGCTCATTTTGAGGGTCAGTTGTGCCGGTGGACTCAGTGTGTGTCAGCTGTGCCTGCCCGTGGTGAAGGCGGGGCCAGGCCCCAGGCCCCCGGGGAGCTAGAGTAGTTAAGAAGACTGGATTTCAAACCAGACAGATTCGGTTGTTCTCAGAACCTCCTCTGCCCCTTGCCGACAGTGGAAAATTTTGGTAATCTAGCAGAACCTCCTTTGGGGTGGAGTGGATGCTAAAAAGAGATTGTGGGGATAAAACCCCAGCTCAGCACCTGGCCCGTCGTCACTCTTGGGATGCTAGACGCTGCCTGTGGTGGCATTCCCATTATTTTCATCACCGTTAGCTTGTCTGCAAGTGCTCAGCATTAGCGTGTTACGATGCCTGAAAAATCAGTAAGGGCTGTTTTTACTTTTAGAGAAGATGCTTAGGGAGAATTTTCTGCAGTTTCTTATGACTTCTGTGAAGACCAGAAGAAACAGAACAATGGAGAGAAGCTGGGAATTTGAAATATCTTTAGACTCCGTTGCCCCTTCTTTTCCCGAAGGAGGAAAGCGCAGGCCAAATGAGGGGGAGGGGAGCAACTCCCCAGAGCCAGAAGCTTCTCTTGGAGAGGGTCAGAGAGTAAATATGTCAGGCTGTGCAGGCCGACAGTCTCTGCCCCAGGTGGTCCACTCCGCCCTCCCGGAGTGAATGCGGCTGTCCCTAATGTGTGAGGACGTGAGCAGTGTGTCCCAGGAAACCTTTATTCGTAAAACAGGCATGGAGCGGGTCTGGCCTGCTTTAGAAGTAATAATTAAAAAGAGCTCCTGGATGCCCCGTTGGGCGAAGTGGGGTTTTATGTTTTAAAGATCCCCTTCCTTGAGATATATATTCCTATTTTTTAATTTTAATTTTAAGTTTTTAAAAGAACTTTTTATTGTTATTCTATTACAGTCGTCCCAATGTTTCCCCCTTTGCCCTCCTCCGCCCAGCCCACCCCCGGCTCCCACAGTCAGTCCCTACACTGTTGTCCATGTCTGGGGACCATTCTTTGTCTAGTCTCTTCCCCTTCTTTCTGCCATTGTCCTCCTCCCCCCTGGGCACTTTCAGTCTCTCCATGTTTCCGTGCCTGTGGTTCTGTTTTGTTCGTTAGTTTATTTTGTTCATTAGATTCCTCTTATAGGTGAGATCAGATGGTATCTGTCTTTTACCTCCTAGCTTATTTCACTTAGCATAATACCCTCCAGCTCCTTCCATGCTGTTGCAAAAGGTAGGAGCTCCTTCCTTTCTGCTGCGTAGTGTTCCATTGTGTAAATGTACCAGTTTTTTGATCCACTCATTTACTGTTGGGCACTTAGGCTGTTTCCAGAGCTTGGTTACTGTAAATTGTGCCATTATGAACATCGGGGTGCACAGGTTCTTCTGAAGTGATGTTTCAGGATTCTTAGGATATAATCCCAGCAGCAGAATTACTGGTTTAAAAGGCTGTTCCATTTTTAGTGTTTTGAGGAAATTCCATACTATTTTCCACAGTGGCTGTACCAGCCTGCATTCCTGCCAACAGTGCCCGGGGGTTCCCTTTTCTCCGCATCCTCGCCAGCACTTATTGTTTGTTGATTTGTTTATGGTGGCCATTCTGGATGGTGTGAAGAGATATCTCATTGTGGTTTCAATTTGCATCTCTCTGATGGTTAGTGATGCTGAGCATCTTTTCATATGTCCCTGGGCCCTGTGTACGTCCTCCTTGGAGAAGTGTCTGTTCAGGTCCTTTTCACGTTTTTTAATTGGACTGTTTGTCTCCCCGGAGTGGAGTCATGCGAGCCCTTCATGTATTTTGGAGATCAACCCCTTGTTCGGGGAATCTTTGGCAAGTGTGTCCCCCCATGCAGTTGGTTCCCTTTCCATTTTGATGATGGTTTCTTTTGCGGTGCACAAGCTTTTTAATTTGATGTAGTCCCATTTGTTTATTTTTCCCTTTATGTCCCCTTGCCCTAGGAGATATATTGGCAAAAGTACTGCTATGTGGGATACCTGAAACTTTCCTACCTATGTTTTCCTCTAGGACTTTTATGGGCTCGCATCTTATATGTAAGTCTTTTATCCATTTGGAGTTTATCCTGGTGTATGGTGTGAGTTGGTGGTCTAGTTTATTTATTTATTTTTTTGCATATACCAGTCCAGAGTCCCAACAGCATTTATTGAAGAGACTGTCTTTACTCCATGGTATGCTCGTGCCCCCTTTGTCAAAATTAGTTGACCGTAGAGTCTGGGGTTTATTTCTGGGCCCTCTGTTCTCTTCCATTCATCGACGTGTCTGTTCTTCTGCCAGTACCAGGCTGTTTTCATTACAGCGACCTTGTAACATAGTTTGATATCAGGTATTGTGGTCCCTCCTACTTTGTTTCTCTTTCCTAAGATTGCTGAGGCTATTTGGGGTCATTTTTGGCTCCATATAAATTTTTGAAATATTTGTTCTAGACCTGTGAAATATGTATGCCATTGGTATTTTCATAGGAATTGCACTGAATCTATATATTGCTTTGGGTAGTATGGACATGTTAATAGTGTTAATTCTTTCAGGACATGAACACAGTATTTACTTCCATTTATTTGTGTCTTCCTTAATTTCTTTCTTCAGTGTTCAATATAGTTTTCTGAGTACAGGTCTTTTACCTCTTTTGTTAAATTTATTCCTAGGTACTTTATTATTCTTGTTGCTGTAGTAAGTGGGATTATTTTCCTAGTTTCTCTTTCTGACATTCCATTGTTGGTATACAAAAATGCCATTGATTTCTGAATATTCACTTTTTATCTTGCTATTTCGCCAAATTCACTTATTAGGTCGAGTAGTTTTTTGGTGGAGACTATAGGGTTTTCTATGTACACTGTCATGTCATCTGCGAATAATGACAGTTTTACTTCCTCCCTTCCAGTTTGGATGCCTTTATTTCTTTTTCTTGCCTGACCGGTGTGGCTAGAACTTCCAGTACTGTGTTGAATAAGAGGGGAGAGAGTGGATGCCCTTGTCTTGCTCCTGATCTTAAGGGGGGAAGCTTTTAGTTTTTGCCCATTGAGTATAATGTTGGCTGTAGGTTTCTCGTATGTGGCTTTTATTACGTTGAGGTATGCTCCCTCTGTTCCCACTTTGCTGAGTGCTTTTTATCATAAACGGGTGCCGGATTTTATCAAATGCTTTTTCAGCATCTATTGATATGACCATGTGGTTTTTGTCCTTCATTTTGTTTACGTGGTGTATTATGTTTATTGATTTGTAAATATTGTACCGTCCTTGCATCCCGGGGATAAACCCCACTTGATCATGGCGTACGATCTTCTTAATGCATTTCTGAATCCGGATCGCCAGCATTTTGTTGAGGATTTTAGCATCTATGTTTATCAGAGATACCGGCCTGTGGTTTTCTTTCTTTGCTGTGTCTTTACCTGGCTTTGGAATTAGGACGATACTGACCTCTTAAAAAGAATACGGGAGTCTTCCCTCTTCTTGGAATTTTTGGAATAGTTTGAGAAGGAGAAGAGTAAGTTCTTCCTTAAATGTTTGATAAAATTGACCTGTGAAGCTGTCCAGCCCAGGGCTTTTGTGTGCTTGGAGCTTTTTGATTATTGCTTCAATTTCACTCGTCCTTAGGGGTCTGTTCTGGCTTTCTGCTTCTTCTTGATTCCGTGTGGGCAGACTGTATGTTTCGAGACATTTGTCTGTTTCACCCAGGTTGTCCTGTTTCTTGGCATACAGTTGTTCATGGTAATTTCTTACAATTCTTTCTATTTCTGTGGTATCGGTTGTAACTTTTCCTCTTTCCTTTCTGATTTTATTTATTTAGGTCCTCTCTCTTTTTTCCTTGATGAATCTGGTTAAAGGTTTGTCAATTTTGTTTATCTTTTCAAAGCACCAGCTCCTGAATTTATTGACCCTTTGAGCGGTTCTTTTAGTGTCTGTGTCATTTAACTCTGCCCTGATCTTGACTATTTCCTTCCTCCCGCTGCCTCTGGGCTTCGCTCGCTGGTGTCCCCTGGTTCTTTTAGATGTAGGGTTAGGTGGTTTATTTGAGATTTCTCCCTTCCTTGATATATTATTCATGGGGAGGCGGCTTGGGGTTTCAGAGCATCAAACATTTCATCAGAAAGCCTGGTCCATCCAACCAAATGTCAAGTGCAAGCTTCTGGCTGCTCTAATTTTAGATTTTCTCTTCGTGTCAGTTCTGGGAACATGGATTCTAGACCCCGACTATGAATTTCTGGCACACTTCAGGGTCTTCCCTAGGCCCTGGACCCCTCCCCGCTGAGGGACCCCCAGGTGTGGCCCCCTGCTGGTTTCCTGTGGAGAGGTGTGCTATACCAGTCATCCCCCAGCTTTGAAGTTTTATCGTCTCATCCTTTCCAGACTCCAGTAGACTGCGGGGTGGGGCGGGGAAGGTGAGCCCTGCCAATCTTGAGATGGGCCCCCCTCAAAAGGAGTGACCTTTCCAAGCTCTTCTGGGCTGGTTGTGTCCAGATTTTAACTTAACTCTAGTCACAGGTCCTATTGTGTTTGCTTAACATTTGGGTTTCTGCCAGGTAATTTGCCTCTAAGCTATGCATAGGAGAAAAAAGCAACCATCCATCCAAAGTATTCAGATTTTGGCCTTAATTAAAATGCAGAATAAATATGTAAAGGCTAAAGAGCATGAATTATAGATACCAGGGTTTCTATATTAAAATCGGTTTTCATCTGTAGAGGCAGCGTGTGTTTATGGCAGGGAGGAAGTGTGTGTGAGCAAGCCGGTGGAAGGCAATATAATTATGGCTGTGTGTGCTTTGCAAGATGGGGACGGATCTATTGTTCGAGAGTGAAGCCTACCTTTCTCATTTCACTGCCTCTGCGGATTTTTTTCCACCTCTGTTCCATAAAGGGCTAATCCTGACCCCTGTTATTTAAATTGTGCCACAGGGCTTGAAAAGCCGCCTTCAGCCCCTTAAAAGCCCTTGCTCGCCGGGTTGGAGGAGCAAAGCCCTTTCCATTCACTGCTCCTCTGTGGGACTAGAGGACGGGCACACCTGGGCGGACTGGGAGGACGGGGCAGAGCAGCTTTCAGGGACTGAGTGGCCAGTCCTGGGTCTTAAGCAAGGCCAGGCCATCGCTCATTCCCCTTGAAAGTTGCGTGCTCTGGGCCCATAGAAACTCCAAATAGCTGAAATCTCTTTCAGGATGTGAATATCCTATTAATGGCCAGGATGGATCAAGGGAAGGAACGCTGAGGTCTGGTGCTACATGTATGTTGATTTCATAAATGGGATTTTTTTAACATTCAAATTTTACAAATTGGTATTCATTAGAGGCTATGTTAACACATTTTGTTTTTTTGCTTTTATCTTCACTGGAGGACATTTTTTTCATTGCTTCTAGAGAGAGGAAGAGAAGGAGGGATGGAGGGAGGGAGGGGGAGAGAAAGGGGAGGAGGGAGAGAGAGAGAGAAAGAAAGAGAGGCAGAGACACACACCGATGTGAGAGGGAAACACTGATAAGTTGCCTCTGGTAGGAGCTCTGACTGGGGATTGAACCCACAACATTTCAGTTTACAGGTTGGCACGATGCTTCAACCAATGGAGCCATACTGGCCAGGGCAACACATTGTTTTAGTGTAGCATTGGGAAGAATCACGCTGAGAATTAATCCACATTACTTAAGAAGTTTGAAAAAAACAAATGAATGAAATGTGAAATTAACAATTATGTTTTAATCAATATGGATGGCAGGAAGGTAGCTTTTTGGAACAGAAAAAGCTGCTTTTCTAGAAAGCACTGGGAGTTTCAATAGGTAAACAAGAATAAAAAAAAGAAAAAAGTGATATTAAAAAAAATTCCAATACCCCAAATGCAAAAAATACGCATTGCTAGCCTGTGAAAAGGAGTCCCGATTCAATTCTACCTGAGTGATTCTACTTGGTTGACCTCCGGAGGGTGCATGGCTGTTGGAGCTGATGCTGCTTTGGGGCACTCTGCCCGGAGGAGACACTGGGGGCATTTCCTGGGGCTGGCGAGAGGGCTGGTGAGGAGGAGGGGAGACTCCGTACACCCTTGTCTCTGTCTCTCCCTGGATGTGCCCCACGCTGTGACCGACAGAGACCGAAGATGACAGTCCTTTCCTTCTGGGTCACTTCAGGTGATTCTGCCGTGAGGTAGACCTGATGGTACCTGCCGTGGATTAGTATGAGGGAGGAAGATGGAATCCACAAGGTAAAAATGATAAATGAATAAAGCCCTGTTGTTATTATAGTTTTTTTTCTTTCCTGACTGTTGGGAGCAAAATTTCGTGTCTGTCACATTGAGAGATTCCCCCCAGACTCAGAGAGCCAGAAGTGCCTTTGAAGGCGCAGAGACATGTTGAGCCAGCCCAGCTACTGGACCCTGGAGGTTGGCACACAGGGGGGCCAAGTCGCCCCTGGCTGGGTGCACCGCCACCTGGTTTTGTGACACATTGTGGGAATAGCCGTCGTGCTTGTTTGCGGTGGGCTTTGGCTGCGTTCAAGACGCGAGGGCAGAGCTGAGTGGTTGCAACGGAGACTGTATGGTCTTCGAGGCTTAAAGTGTTTGCTGCTTGGCCCTTTACAGAAAATGTTTGCCGGCCCCTGTACTAGACTACAGAAAAAAAAAAAATCAAATCCAACTTATTTTAAAAAAAAAAAAAAGTCTGGAGATTGTAGCTTCTGTAATGATAGACCCAGAGGGTCCCTCCTCTACCCACCGAGCCTTCCCCGTCCGCTGTTACTCCTGGTGACCAGATCGGGATCCAGCCTGTTGGACTGCATCGTACAGGCTGACTTGGTGATATTTCAGCAGGGAAATGGAAAAATGTGGTTTTATACCTCTCTCTCTCTCTCTCTCTCTCTCTCTCTCTCAAGCCATGTAACAGAAATCATGATGTGACAGGCAAATTCTTTACTTGTTATGAAATGATAAAGATCAAGCCACTCAAATCTTCTTTGCAAGCAGAATATCTGCCCAACCGAAATATGTCATAAACCTCACCCAGTTATCAGGCTGACAAGTGACCCAACAGGCCTTGCAGGCGGACCTGCTTCTGTCGGCCTGTTCCCTGGCATGCCTCACACCTTCTCCACCTGTCGCTTGGCTCCCCGGCTCAAGAGGTATGAGTCCTGGGGACTCATACCTCTGATGATTGCTGCCAGGAGGACTGAGGTCTTCAAAGGCTTGTCATCTACGGTCTGTCATCATTTCCCTGTCATCCCTGGGGAAGCAGGGATGTCGGGATTCTTGCAGGGTAATTACCATATCTACACCCCGACAAGAAGCCAGCCCATGTGGGACACCCTGCAATTGTGCAGCGACAGAAACAAACAACAGCGTCTTGATGGTGCCTTCTGCAGCTGTGCCTGCCACATCTTGAACTTCAAAGCATTGAAAATTGCAGCGTCTCATAAACGAACCTATTTGGCCATTTTTTTGCAGCCCTGCCCAAGTCCGCTCAGTCTTTCCCTCCCAGCCTTCCCGACCACACAGCTTTGTGCTTTTTGTTTGCAATTTAGAATTATGTGACCTTCTAAAACCTTTCTCCTCAGTTGGAGATTTTTAAAAAAATCTGTAAAGTGAAATCCCTGGAAAATAATAACCTATAGAGAGGTACGCGAAAAAATGTCGCATCTTTGGCATCCAGAAGAACCTACAATTCTGATAATTTTAATTGGATCCCTAAAGCGAAATTATTCTTAGAATAACCAAGGCACATTTCTTAAAATATGGCAGAATTTGGCCTTAGGAAATTTCTTTTAATTCTCATATATCGAATTTACTGGCTGTTTGCGTAAGAACTGTTCTACGGAGGATTATCTACTTAAGGCGTAATTGTGTACTAAGAATGAATGGCAAATACAGAGCAGATTCAAAATTTAGACACGATATGGAGAGGTCATTCAAGTTCTTTAGAGACTTATTCATTTATTTATTTTTGTATTTCTATTTGGTTTTGCTCCTTCCCTCTTCCCTTGTTGCCTGGCCAAGCTTAAAGCCATTTGTTTTGGTGGGACTAGGTTTGAAAATGTTGACAGGCTTCCGAGATGTGGGGCTCGTAATGACCTCCTCCAGCTGTGTCCCGGTGGGAACGAAAAACCCCGACCACGTAATCCCGAACCCACGACAGTGGCAGTGGACAGACTCCGTGTGTCTGGGCTGTGGGGCCGGCAGGGGCAAGGCTGCTCTCTTGGGTGATAAAGAGCTAACCTGTGGGCCCGCCGCACCCTGATTAAAAGGATTTCCAAATTCGTCAGGCCACCCAGAGAAGTCAGAGGGGAATTCAGGCCGGAAAGCCCCCCTGCTGAAGCAGCCATTTCTCTTTGCATGGATGTGGGGAGCTTCGTTGGTGGGTAGCTGACGATGGGCAGGCATGGGCGGCAGACGCCAGCTGACGTGAGGGGCTCTGGCATCTCCTCACTCCCGCTGCCAGTTTACCGCAGCTCACAGCTCAAGACCGTGGTCCCGGCCTTCTTTGGAGGAATGTTAGCTTTCCTGTGTCCATGACCCCGGTGTCCTATGATTCGATTTTGGGGGAGTTACCAAATGGAGTGTTGAGGATAATTTTAGGCACCTGTCTGCTGCTGTGGAAGCTACTGGCCCAAAACCTCCCACCCCACTCACCGCAGGACAGCCACAGTGCATCTTAAGTTGGACTAACTCAGTGGTTCTTAGCCGAGGGCAGTTTGGCTCCTTGAGGACGTTTGGCCAAGTCTGGGGACATTTTTGACAGGAAGGTCTGAGTCTCAGGAAGGATATAAAGCTGGGGTCAGAACCTCAGATACCCACAGTGCCAGGTAGGTGACTCAGGCAGGGTTTGCATGTGCAAGACATGAGGTTATTCTTCATTTCCACGGCGAAAAGTATTTGCCTTTTTTTGCTTTGAAGTTTGTGTCCCTTTTGGTCTGTGTTTGAGCTTTCTCGTTATGATACGCCCTTCATTACAGGAAGTAGCTTTCTGTGCCACGAAAAGAAAGCGCGCGAGTGAAACGATAAATGGCGACTTGACTTCGATGTTGAGGGGAACGGGGGGTGGTGGGGACTGTGGCCCACTGAAGAGTGAATGTCCCGCCTAAAGGGACCAGCTGCTGTTCAAGTCAGACAAATGTTGTCATGGGGAAAAGTGCGTGTAGGGGGCCTAAGTCTTCTCGCTTTTAAGGGGAAGCTAGACATCTGAATTTTCCTGTGAATTCTCCATATTTAAAAAAATGTATGAAGCAAAGAAAACCTGTCTGTGGGTTATATTTGGTTGAACGCCAGCTTGAGACTTCCGGTTTTTCTTTTCAGCCAAAGAAGCTGTTAAATAACTTTGTCATTGAGCCCCCTTGCTTCCCTGTTTCTCTCCCCACCGCCCTTAGTCCCTTTAGAAATCTGCTTCTAGATTTATCTTTCTGAGGACATTCCTTCCACTGAATTCTTTGCTCTAGTTCACAGCCCGTCACTGGCCTCTCCGTTTAAGACTGACCTACAGATTCGCGCTGTGGACGTGAAGGGGATGGTCACAGGTGTACGAAGTCCTCAAAGGGTTGGGGAGAAGGCCCTTCTGGGCAGGTGCCAGCGTGAGCAGGCACTTGTGAGGAGGGGAGAGTTTCGGTGGCCCGTGCGGTGGTCCGCATGGGACCCCGCCGGCGGAGGCATGGGTTCCTGCAGAGTGACGGAGAGCATTTGGATGGACCCAGCTGCGGAGGGGACCAGGAGCTAGGGCTTTACACTGCAAGCAAAGGGGGCGATTGAAGGGTTTCGAGCAGCTGGGGTAGGTGGCAAGTGATATTTTAGGAGAGCTGGCTTTGTAGTGACGTACAGGGTGCATTAGAGCAGGGAGATCCCGAATTTTCTATGTTCATGGGGGTGGGATGGAAAAGCAGAATTGAGTGGAATGCATCAAAGAAAGGAAAACTCAGCTGACTTGGAGCCGGCTGGGAATGGGGGATTAGAACAGTGAGAGTGACGAATGTTTCTTGATTGCTAAGTGCAGGGGTTAAGCGCATGGGTTCTGGAGCCAAGTGTGGGTTTGAGTCACGCACCACCATTGCCCAGCGGTGACCATGGGCACGTCCCTTATTGTCTCTCTGCCTCAGTTTCCTTACCCGTAAAACTGAGAAAATAAAGCATCAACCTCATAGGGTTGTTTTGAAGATTCAATGGGTTACTATTTGTCAAGAGCTTCGGAAAATATCTAACATAAGATGCACTAAGCGGTAGATCAACAAACTGTGAACTTCTTACTTTTCTAAGCACTTGACAGGCAGTATTGCATTTAATCCATAGAGACAGTTCTGGAGTCCGCGTTGGAGGCGGGGAATGATCTCGAATTCCTGTTTGGTGGGGGAAAGCACCGGGCCCAGGGAGGCTAGCTAGGTGGCGCTCCCGGTAGCGCACAGTAACGGGCAGAGGCGGGAATCGCACCTAGTCTGAAATCAGACAGAGCAACGTTCCTTGCGCAGCTGATGCTCGCGGGCCAACAGTGTTCGCCCGGCCGGCCTTGGGTCAGAGGTGGCTGGCTGACTACTGCGTCATCGGGAGCGAGGCCCCCTACATGCAGGGCGGGGTTGCGCCAGCGCTTCGGATGCGTGGCCCGGGCTGGACCTGGGATTTCCTCCGCAGTCGCCGCCTCCAGTGACCCTGACCGAGAACGGCGCGAAGGGAGCTGGTCTCCAGCCGCAGTGCCGTGACAGCCACCCCTCCGAGTCGAGCAGGCCTGTGGTCGGTGCTCCCTGCAGACCCGGCCTCCGTCGGAAGTGAGACATTTGCAGCTGCTGTCGCAGTCCCGCCTCACGGAGGCCCCGGGCAGGCTCATCTGCTGCGCACGGTCTTCCCTGGGCGGGGTCCCGTCCGTGAGGCGGTCACAGTTCCGCCTCTGAACAGCCACGGCTTTGTGTCCGGGAGTCCGTAACACCGTTTCAGACCGGCCGACAGCTCTAGGCTCGGGTTGTGTACGGCAGAGGGGGGTGCGATGCTCTGTCATTAACACATGTTCACGAGCGGTGGTGGCGACGCGCGGGGCGTTCAAGCTGCTTCCATTATACACGCAAGGGTGCGCGTGCGTGCATGCGTGTGCATGTGAGTGTGTCTGAGAGACGGCGCCTTCCCCACTTCATCGGTATTTTCTCTTCACCCCCCCCACATGCTCACACATGCACACACATGCACATACACACACATATGCACATACACACACACATCTTATTGGTCGATATCCGCCCCTCTTGCCAGGCTGTGTAGCTAGCAAAGCTCTTCTCCCGAACTTCGGAATTGTGCAGAGGCTCTGCATGTTCGGTGTCGTGCAGGCTCTCAGTGGGTTTCAGAGATGGATTAAATTTGCCGGTGAGGTTGTTGATAGAGCCTAAACCATGAACGAAATGGGGATTTTGTGCAGGGTCTGGAGATGGAACTCTGCTGTAGGCAGCGTTCCTCTCCCTGGGGGGCTTGAGGAACGGCTCCTCCGTGCTGCTTTTCTGTTTCTCTCAGATCAGCGTGGGAAAAAGCAAGAGAATCATGAACGTGGTGTGAAAGGGGAACCCGAGGATGCAAGAGGCCTTAGGTTTGGTTGAAAAAGGACACCATGGAGAGACTGTGGGCTTGGATTCCTGTACAGACATCGGAACTAGGGTTTCTGAGAAGCCTCAGCTTCCCTACTGCCACTGAGAGGTGGGGACCTTGCCACCTTGTTGGGTCTGGGCAGCTCGCTGAATGAAACCTGGGAAACAGTCCGGACCTTCATCCCACCCCCCACACCTGCACCTTCATAAACAACCCTTAGCCTCGTCCTGTGGCTCTGATTCCCTAAATGTACCTTGGCCCCCTTGCCTTCGGCCCACCACTGCTGCTCCGGACCAAGCCGTGCTCTGTCCCCTGCAGGGGCCTCCCAGCTGGACTGTGGTCCACTCTCAGCTGCAGCCAGGGCAGGTCTGGCTGTGTTTGGACCTCCTTCCCACGCCCTCCCTCCCAGCTTAGGTTATAGCGTGGACTCCCTGTCACTTTTAGGGTAAGGATCAGGACCCTGAGTGGTCATGGATTGTTTCTGAGTGAGTCCAGACCGCATCCTGCCTCCTCTCCTGGCCAGGTCTTCACCGGGGGCTTCTCACTCCCAGTGATACATTCCTCTCCCCCCACAACCCTCTGCAAGTGCTGGTCCCACCTACCACTTAGTGGTGTGACTGGGGCACCACCTAGGGTCTCATTTCCCCTTTGCTTCCCTTGGTTACCAGCTAGTGGTCCTTCGAGAGTGAGCACAATTCACTCGTTCTTTCGACACACGTTTATTGAGTCCGTACTCTGCGTTGGGTGCTGTTTGAGGGGCTGCTAACAGAACACAAAGAGGACATATCCCTTCTCTCGGGGGCATCTATTCTCTTAGCAAAGAGAAGCACGTGGGTGTGCAGTGACACTTCAGGTGGTGACAGGTGAGGTGAGGTTGAAGCAGAGTGAGGGGCAGGGAGTTAGAGAAGGGGGGTGGAAGGGCGGCTGCTTCAGGGCGTGAAGGATGTTGTTTCTGAGCAGAGGACCTTTGAATAAGGCCCGAAGCAGCTGAGGCAGTCCGCCTGGGAGCCGCGAGTCCCCAGCGCAGCCTCTGGGACCGGATCCGCTCCTGCCATCGCCCCCATCCCCTTGGTGTTATTGACTGTGACTGGATAGTCCACACACATTTGTACCATTTGTGGCATCAACATCTCTGTCTTGAATAGATTTTCAGCTCCACTGGGGCATGCACTGCCATCTTTTTCTCTACCTGGTGGGCACTACCTTGCGGACCGACAATAATAATTATCTGCGGAGTGAATGACGTGTTTCATAAGGCAAACCCTGCATCCTGGCGATTCTCTCTGGCCTCCTCCTTGGAGGCCCTGTTTTGTGAGGCTGCAGGGCTCACGGTGTGGGCCCCCGCGGAGCACACCTTCTCTTGGCAGCTGATGGTTTTTGCATCACGGGTGGGGAGGGGATGGCTTGAGGCAGGAGGTAAGGCGGGGAGGAGCAGGCATGAAAGAAAGACCAGGCAAAGCCCTGGGGGCGGCTCCGTGGTTTTTTCAGGAGGCAGATGTTAAAAAATCAGCAATGGAATCTCTTGTTCTGGAATCAGTTGGTGTTGAGGTAAGACTCTTCACGTCCATACAAGGGGGTGTTCCACAGCCAATCAGCACCCGTTCTCCCGATCTTTGTCAGAAACCTAGCAGGCAGCTGAGACTATGAGAGAGCGAGTGTTTTCAGCCCATGTCCTTTCCTTTGGCATTGTTAATAGTAAACATTACATACCTTGCATTAGTGAGACCCCACAGGGAGACCCGACCTCTCAGGCTCCCAGCACCTTTCACTTGACAGAAACCGAGAGCACAGGGAATCACGAACAGTTGGCATCTTTCTGGGACGTGAGGGGTGCAAGGAGGAGAGGGGGAAGAGAGACATACCTCACTCTCTCATCACATGCTCCAAGACGACATGTATATTTTGAGAGGCTGGTAATATTTCAGAGCAGTTACCCTAAATGGGACATCCCCTGGGCTTTTGATACGTTTATCTGTGGTTTTACATTACGAGAATCTGTTGGAAGTGGAAGGACTGTGCCTCATTCCTGATGCATCTCGGCTGGTTTAAAGAATGGGATGGAAGGTTCAGGGGGCATCGGCCTAGGAACGTTGAGGCTTGGAGAGTGCCGGGGGCCCCTGCCTGCCGACTGGGGAGGTGTTCCGGACGCGGCACGGACTGACAAACGGAGCACCAGCCGGGGGCTGGAATAAAGGGCTGGACCTGAAACCAGCACTTCAGATCATCAGCAGCATAAAAGTGCACCTTTCTTGTTACTTTAAAAAGTAAATTTGCCAGGGTTTGGAGGGGGCGGGGGAGGTGAACAGGCAGAGCATAGAGGATCTTTAGGGCAGTGGAACTAGCCTGGGTTATGCTACAACGGTACAAACACATCGTTATCGATTCATCGAAACTCACGGAACGTACACCACTAAGAGTGAAACGTAACGTAAGGTACGGACTTTAGATGATGACGACGTGTTAGTGTGGGTTCACTGATTATAAGGAGTGTGCTCACTCTGGTGCGGGATTTGATGGTGGGGGAGGTGGTACATGTGGTGGTGGTGGGGGGTCTGTGGGGACTCTCTGGACTTCCCGCTCGATTTTGCTGCGCACCTAAAACTGCTCTAAAAAATAAAATATATGGGAAAAACACATGTGTTGAGTGTCCACCATGTCCCAACATAGAGCGTGCACCCCTCACTTTTCCTTACTTCTCTTTCCTTCATCTCGTCCCCTGTTGAAATCGACTCCATTCCTAATGGTCGGATGTATGTCCTGCAAAACCATCTATTGAAGTCCTAACCCCCAGCACCTTGGCGTGTGACTGTATTTGTGGACAGGGCCTTTACGGAGGTAATTCAGTTAAAATGAGGTCATTAGAGGGTCACTGAGTGGGCTCTAGGCCAGTATGACCAATACCCTTAAAATAAGAGGAGGAGACTGGGACACGGAAACGGGCAGAGGGAAGGCCATGTGAGGACATGGGGGGCAGACGGCCATCTACAAGCCAAGGAGGGAGGCTTCCGAAAGAATCAACCTTGCGGACACCTTGATCTCGAACGCTTAGCCTCCAAAGCTGCAAAAAAAAAAATTTCTGTTGTTTAAGCCCCCAGGCTATGATACTTTGTTATGGCCACTCTCGCAAAATGAATACAGAGCCCTCGACAGGTTGTCAGCTCTAATCTTTCCTCCACTGTGATAACGAACAGAGTAGGTGTTTGGCAAACTTGGGCCAAATCTGGCTGGTGACCTGTTTTTGTAATAAAGTTGTACTGGCGCCTAGCCAGGCCCATTTGTTCACTTCTCGTCTATGGCTGATTTTGTGCCATAAAAGCAGAGCTGAGTAGTTGCAACCGAGACCTCATGTCCACGAAGCTGAAAATATTATCTCTCTGGCATTTTCCAGAAATGTGTGCTGACCTTTTTAGCCTAGAAGAGCGGTTGGCAGCCTGGGCTGTGGACTCAGACCGGTATGGGTTCAGATCCCTGCCGTATTACTGAGAAAGCAGGTACATCGCTTCATCCCTCCAAGACGCATTTTCCCGATCTGTGAAATGGGGGCAATAATAGTTCCTTCCTCATAGGATAATGGGAAGCAAATATGGTCTTGCGTATAAATGACTTAGCACAAGGCTTGGCACCATACAGAGCAAAAAAGTTAGTTATTGTTATAATTGTTAAAATTGTCACCACTTTGGTCATGGAGGCTATGACACTGAACCCTGACTCTGGAGGCATTGTCAGACTGGTGTCTCGTCTAGCTGGCGGTTTTATCTTGAGTGGAAAATAATTGCTTGACAATGTAGGAAAAACTACGTCAACTTCGGCTCTGAACTGATTATTTGAATAAGGGCTGAAAACATGACTAGCCTCCTCCCTTGTCGTGTTTGTTTTTTTTCTTTCTCTCTCTCTTCCTTTTTCCTTTTCCTTGTAGCATAAGCCAAAAATATGTCTCTTCTTAGCCCTCAGGGTGGGCCATGTCAAACTCCTGCAGAGTATTAGCAGAAAGATCTGAAAACCTTCCCAGGAAAGGCAGGCGATGGTGGTGGAGTGGGAGGGGCCGAGGGGGCGTTGCCCTGCTGGGAGGCGGGCAGAGGCTTTGTCTGAACAGCTTCACTGTGCTTCTTTATCCAGGTTAAACATGGTTTTATGAAGAGCTCTGCTTAGATAAATCTTATTTAGAAGCAAAGAGAAAACATGAAAGCTCCAATACCACGTTGAGGCAGGCCAGCAACTATACCAGAGAGTTCAGTCCCCTTTTCTCAGATGTCAAGCCCGCAGGCGGTGGGTGACTTCATGCCCTGGTTAGGGACAGTCAGGTGAGTGTTCAATCTGTGACCCCACTTTGGAGTTACCCTGAACGGCTTCCTTTAAAAAGAGGTGATGATAATAGCTACTTCGTAACTGGGGTGGAGATGAAATGAGATGATTTATATGTAAAAGTACCTGGCTCAGTACCAGTCCATGGGAATGTTCGGTAATTATTAGCTGTTATTATTATGACGGGTGGACATTGCTTACATTTCCCTTTCATATACCAACTCAAGAAGTGTATGTACGTGCCCTGGTTTGGAGTGTTAACTAGGGAAGTTGAGTAATGCAATTTAATGGATGGATCCTCGTTTTTATCCCTCGATGATCTTTGAAGGCAGAGATTGGTGACCACAGGCCCTCATTCAAGAAGCCTTGAAAAAGGCAGGATCGGAGAGTGGGAGGAAAGGAAGGTGTCCGTCTGAGAGCCCCGACTCTGTGTGAAATTATTTTCTTAAATTGGACTTGCCAGTGGTTTTTAAAACTCGTAATTCCCACAAAGCTCGGCCTGTAGAACCGCCTCTACCCTCCTTCCGTGCACTGCCCTCTACCCGTTATCAAGAAACCATATCCTCTCCTTTCTTCTTTTTTTCTCGTTCTTTGCTCAGCAACACCTGTGCCTGCCGCCTACAGGTGTCAGAAAAGAGAGAAGGCGGTGACCAGAGCCTGCCGGGGAGGCTGAGGGACTTCCGTGCCATCAAACCTGTGAGGCTGGGAGGCAGTTTCACACACTGAATGAACCCTCCAGGGATGTCAAACCTCCTATGAAAGTTGTTGGTTCAGATACATTTATTTCCTTGAGTGCCGTGTAGGATATAAAGATACTGGGTGAAATGGGCAGTGGCTAGGTTCTGTTTAATTTTCAGGAAGGATTAATTGATGAGCTCAGCGATGACTTTGGGAACTGATATTTGGTTAAAATGTTGGATCCTGCTTCCTAAAACCAAGTTACTTTTTTCAGTAATTCGTGTAGCCGTCCCCACGTGGCCTCCATAAACCTCACTGACAAACTTCAGTACCTTGGACGGGGCCTGAACCGCAGTGATAAACAAATGGAATGTTATTAAGAAAACACAGCCTTTGGTCAAAATGAAACCTTTCTAATTTTAAGTTTATTTATTCTCTTTTGTTCCTGTCCCAGCTGGCCAATAACTTTACTATAAAAACATTAGAAGGCAGCAACTTAGAAATTCCCTAGGCATCGCTTCTCAATACTAATCCATCCCAGGTCCCTTTACCTTATTCTTTTATTTGAATCAGCTTTAAACTCTCTTCTTCACAGGTGCCGGGCTACATAACCCACCCCCCCACCCCTGACCTGGAGAGCTCCTGGGGTAGTAATTCCAGAGCCACTGCAGATAATCTGTAAGGCAGAAAATCCGATCCTAGGTAATTAGGAGTGCCCCCAAGATTCTTGAGAAACTAGGTTGGTATTGCCTTACGGTCATAAGCAACTGAATCTGAGTAAAAACGGATCCAAGATCCTCTATTTTGCGACCATACTCAACCATTTCTGTGAGCACCTGGATTACCAGTGTTTTGAACTCTGCATCTGTTAGGTTGGCTATCTCTTCAGCTCTTAGTTCTGTTTTTGGAACTTTGATCTGTTCTTTCTTTTGGGCCTTTTTTTTTTTTTTTGGTCTCAGTGCACCTATTACATCATAAGGGGGGGAGCCTTAGGTGTTCGCCAGGGCTGGGCAACCATGTCACTGCCTTATGGTGCTGTATGTGGGGGAGGGGTCCGAGATGGAACAATGCCACTTAGTTGGCTCTTGGGGCTTTCGATTACTTCCTCCACTACCCACAAGCAAATTGACCCCTTTTGGTGCTGGTTCCTGAGTGGGTGGGTTTGAGTATGATCTAGGACCCTGAGGGCTCCTCTGACGAACTCTCCTATGAGGCTGGGAGTTTCTCTCACTGCCACAACCTCACAGGTTTTCACAACAAGAGGTTTTGAGGCTTTCTTTTCCCTGGAACCCTGGGTTGCACGGTTGTCCTCTCTCCCCTATTGTTCCTCCTGGTTTATCTGCATGAAATACGGGACTACACGGTCCACCAGCCGCGGCCTTGCTGCGTCCCCTCCAGCCTGGCTGCCTGTCTCCGCCCCTCCTATGCATCTGGGTGAATGTTTCTTCTTGAACTCCTTGGTTGTTGGACTTCCATATGGTTTGATTTTCTGGCAGTTCTGGTTATTATTTTTTTTATTTGTTATTGTCCTTTATTTGGTTGTGTGAGGAGACAAAGTGTATCCACCTATGCATCCATCTTGGCCAGAAGTTGTAAATAAAAAACTCTTAAAACTCAATAAAAGAAGATAACTCACTAAAATATTGGCAAAATTTTAAATAATAGACATTTCATCAAAGAATATATATGAATGGTGAATAAGCCCATGAAAAATTGCTTAACATCATTGGTCCTTAGGGAAATGCAAATTAAAATCATATTTCCCATAGGCAGGCTAAAATTAAAGACTGACAGTAATAAGTGTTGACAAGGATGGGAATGCAAAATGATACAACTTCTTTTGAAAACATGTAGGCAGTTCTTATAAATCTAAACAATACTCACCATATGGTCAAACAATCTCATTCCTGGGTATTTTCCCCAAAAGAAGTATCAATGTTTGTTTACACAGAGACTTGTGCTTGAGTGTTCATAGCAGATTTATTCATACTAGCAGCAAGCTGAAAACACCCCAAATGTCTATGGATAAACAAACTGTGGTGTGTCCATACAATGAAACAGTATTCTGCAAAAAAAAAAAGGGCTCAACAACAAATATACACTCTAAACATCAGTGAACCTCAAAGGCATTATTATAAGTGATATAAACCAGGGACAAGAGATTACATATGAAATTCTAGAAGTGGCAAAAATTACATCGACAGAAAGGAGATCAGTGGTTGCAAAGGCCTGGGGTGGGAGTGGGGTTTGACTGCACAGGGTCATGAGGGGTCTTTTCAGGGTGATGAAAATTTTTTGTGTCGTGATTCTGGTAGTGGATACGTACCCATTAGTGACAGTACCCGTTGTCAAAATTCAGCAGATTGTATATTTTAAATGAGTAATGTGTATTGTATGTAAATTATATGTCAGTAAAGGAAATTTACAAAAAGTGAGGTCTTTATGGCAAATCAAATAGAGGCATGTGCCATGGTTTCTGCTCTTGTAAAATGATGCACACCGGCCTGCAGGTTCCGGATTCTGGTATCACCCCGCAGGCATTGCTCAAGCTGCAAAACTTTCATAGTTGCATCTACAGAAAGCCATAATTCCATGTTGCTGTCAGGACCTGTGATTCGCATTCTGTTAGCTCGTCAAGGGGGAAATGTCTTGCCAGCGGTATCCTGGACCTTCTCTCTGCATGATTAGCAAGTGATGAGCTATGCAGTAAAGTGGTCTCTCAGCTACCACCTCTGATTGGCAGTCTTATCCATCCGCTTCATGAAGGACTTCGAGGAGCTGGGAGCAGGCACTTCCCCTTGACCTGCCCCAGCACGGCCAACTCTCTATTCTCCCACCTTGTCCCCGCCCCACACTCAGCGTGGAGTTAACTCCATTTTCCTACCTTCGCCCGTCACTGATCTCTGTGTAAAATATTCAGGTGTGTAGGTAACGAATTCTGAGGCGATTTGCTCTCTTGAACTGGGACCTTATTTTCCCCCTTCAGTTTCCCTTCTGCGTAGCTTGATATGCATCAGTGCCACTGAATAAATAAGCCATAATTAATACATACTTGGCTCTTGTACTGTTTATTTTCCTCTTCTGAAACTCAGAGTAGAATATGCATCCCATAGCTTGCATGTTTGAATACCAAACCAAGGGGACTTTCCTACCCCCTTCCTTCTCTTGTATTAGAGGAGACTAATTATTTTACCTAGGGAGATGGTGTTCTCCCAGATCTCTTCCATCTGGACGCTTAACAATTTGATGACTAAAAAAAAAAAAAAAAATGCTTGTAGAAGTGAGTGGTTAGTGAACAACTCACAATTATGTGCTGAAAGGAAAAAACAGCGAGTGCCTAGGATCCTCATTGGCCTTCAGAAAAGTATCCCAAACGAGCATCCCTGTGTTGTCAATCCTCGCCAGTGTCTCAAAGAGCCACACGCAGGACAGGCAGTAGAAACTGGGGAAACCTCATGAGACGACCTACCCAGCACGTTCTGGCATGGAGGGGAAGCGCGCTGTTTACCAGAACAGAAATAGTTGTTCAGTGCTTCCTGAGTACCAAAAGCTAGGGACGCATTGTAGTATCTAACCTTTATAGTATCTTACAACACAGGAACTCACAGTATCTCCATTTTACAGGTGGGGAAGTGGAGGCTCGTAGAGGATAAGTAACTTGCCCACTTCACTGCAGGGTTTGAAGCCAGGGCTGCCCCGTCCCAGATCTGGGTTCTCAGCCATGGCGCTCCTGCTTGTCCGAGACTTGTCTGGCAGAAACCTGACACCACCATCAAACTGCGGTGTTGGTACTTCACTGTCAGGGCTGGCAAAGAATTTCACTTTCAGCAGCCAACGATCAGACTGGCAGTCAGATAATTAACTTGTCTTCCCTGAAGGAGCTTTGTTCATGGGACAGTCTTCAAATGGGGCGTGAAAAGGCACTTGGCAAATTGCAAAAGGAAATAACGCTTCAAAATGAAAAATTGATGCACATTTATCAACCGTGGGTAACAGGAGAGCAGGCACCATCGATTTGGGACTATGGCTGAAATCAGTTACAAAGTTGTACCGATGATGACAATGGCTGCATCCCTGGATTTTAATCTTTTCCCAAAGCAGAGGCCTTTCTGAACCGTCACATCGCCCAGGCCTCACATGGGCTCCCTCATTGTTTTATGTAATTTCGTTAGTTCGGCTGCTGTTTTCAAAATGGTGAAGCACGTGAGGCATTTGCAGCGCCCAGTGACGGGCTTTTAACGTTGACTTCTTTCAGGTCCCTTGGAACGCAAAAGCCATTTTTTAACACAGAGAGAGGGGTCGTCACAGAGCAAGTCGCATTTTTCCCTATTTAAATTTTGTGACAGTGGCACGGGGCATGATGCGACCCTGGGTTTTGCGGGTGCCGGGACGAAGATGACGTGAAGGCGCCATCCCTGGGCGACAAAGGACGCGTGAGCTTGAGAAGTTTGAGGTGACAACGGTCTTCCTGCTTGGTTTATCTGGGCATCCAAGGAACAAATGGAATAATTTATTCCCCTTTTCTTTCGCATCTCCTCCAACACAGGCCTCCCATCCCATGTGTTTCAGGCCGTAGCGGGGGGTAAACATCCCGCCCGTGACTGCGGCGGAGACGAGCGCGGCGCATGAGCGCCGTCGGGGCTCCGGTGGAGCCGCCGCCTCCCAGGAACAGAGCTGGAAGAAAGGGGGTGTGATGCACATTTTAATTAAGGGAAATACAAACCAGCTTTAATAGTGAAAAATGAAAGTGAACCTTTCCCGCTCAGTAATTAAACACCAACCAACCCAACAGGTTTCAGGTTATTTTTTTATTATTACTTTTCACATTTTAAAAAGCACTCTTCGGGCCTGGGAAGAGCTCAGCTTCCCTCTTTCCTCAGACTGTTGGGTTCAGTGCCCGCTCAGGACTGTCCACTCAGTGGCCCATCTGCGGCCTTTTAAAATTCCCACCTGGGCTCTCAGAGGCCGATCTGAGATCCCCCAGGGGATTGCAGTAGCTTTTCAAAACTCCCGGAGGGGCCGGTTCCCTGGGGCCACGGAGCCGCTCCTGGCACACCGGGGGGTGTAACAGCTTTGCCGCCACTGCTGGGATCAGGAGGAAACAACATGTTTCTAAGTCCACACTCAGAAACACCTTGTGAAAAACGTGTCTATCTGTGTACAAATGGGACAGAAGAGATTAGTTTCTCATTTTTCCAGTCGTTCCTTTGCCTTTGCCTTGAAAAGGAGGCGAGCTGTTCTCTGGCCTCCGGGCCCGGCATTCCTTTGTTAGAGAAAATTCTGTGTAATGACAAGTGGGAAAAATGGAAGAAGTCAGAGAGGCCCCAGGGAACTGCCCAATCAATCAAAGAAACAAACAAATAAACAAAGAAGAGTAGGAAAAGAGGAGGGAGAAGAAAGTCAGGAGGACCGTGTAGGCGGCGATGCCCGGAGAAATTTCAGGAGAAGCGAAAGTTTGGGGGAGTTATTTTCCCCACGGAGGACGGTGAGAGGCAGACATGGATGTGAAGTGTTTTTAAAGGATGTTTGACGTGTATGAGTAACATCCTATGTCTCATGAAGACTCATGAGGACGGGGTAAAGATTTGGATCCCTATTGGTTATACGCTTTGTTGTACTGTTATTATTATTATTATTTTTTGGATAGACAGGGAAACAGAATGTTAGCCAGGATCTTGTGAGCCTCTGATTATATCCATCCATCCATCCACCCATCCATCCATCCGTCTTTTTGGCTTGTTTAGCTGTTTTCTACCTCTTTTTTGTGAAGCATTAAAATGTAGATTTTAAAAATAGGGACATCAATTATGTAACCTCAGGCGACACCCAGACCTTCTACAACTCGCTCCCCGCACTTTCTCCTGTCCCACAGCTGACAGAAAACCGGAGTGGGGGGGCCGTAAGCTGGCGTGGTGTTTCATGTTTGGGTGCCCAGCTGTGGAGTGGCGTGTGGAGATTTGCCGGACCTGGAACAGGACGCTGTCCAGAGGCTCGAGTGGGATGACACGCGTTCCCCTGATGAGGCCCTTACAGGGGATCCTGTTGAGAATCCGGTTCTGTTGCTGTCGTCTGTGGCATCCATCTGATGACAGGCAAAGCTGTTGACATCCCTGGGCCTGGGTTAGACTGGACGACCTCCAAGGTCTTTTTTCAACTTAACAATGTCACAGCTCTATAATATGAAAGATTTTTAATTTATAGATATAATGATTTTTGGAGGTGAATGGAGGGAATGAGCAAAGAGGACCTATTAGCTCTACCTGCCAGCTCAGGTGTTGCCCTGGGACAGAACTGAGGCAGCTGGCGTCATTGAAGAGTGTGCTTTTGTCTTCATAGCTCTCATAAGGGCTTGTGTTCCCCCTGATGTTAGGGTGGCGGAAGTTAATGGAAGTTTCATGTTTCCTTCCTTACCACTGGAAAGGAGGACCATTTCTCTTTGGTGCAAATGTCCCAATATTCTCTTGACTCAGTCTGACATGTAATAGTAATAGAAGAGGACCACTGTGGCAGTTCGAACTACGGAGCAGAAAATGGCACACTGGCATAACCTAGAGACCAACCGAAAGAAAACTCAAGTGGTCCCTTATCTTGGTTCTGATGATGTTAATTCTGCCTGTTAAGCATGGATGTGATTTTGTAGTTGGTGGGTAACCTTTGACGTGGCCCTTTGGTCATTGATTTGGCCTCTCTAAACTTCAGCTTCTTTCCTTGTAACGAACCAGACAACGCTGCCTGTTTTATAGAGGATGGCATCGATCAAATCCTTGACTAGACAGTCTTATGTAGAGCACCCGTCATCATACCAGCACACAGTGCCACCTGCCTGTGATGGTGATGGTGGTGGTGGTGGTCGGGGATGACGGCGATGATGATGCCGCTGGACGGTGAGCCATGGGCTCAGGACGTGCCGCCCCGCCATGGGATGGCGTATGCATTCCTGAAGTGCTGTGAGCCTCAGTTCCCTTATTCAAACAGAAGAGGATGGGAGCGGTGTCCTCTCCTCACCCAGTGTCAGTGCAGGACACTTCCCTAGACGTGGGTAGTCATCGGACTTGCACCAGCGTCTCCTACCCAACCTGGGCCCCCCACCGTTGTGTCTGCAGAGCCCAACATGCTGCCAGGACTGTCAGAAGTGCTCAGTACGTATTTATTGACTAAAGGGAAAGCAAAGGAGTAAAGCCGGGTTGTTCATTTGAGACATGCCGCTGCATCCTTGGCCAAGTTGGTTTGGAAACAAAGCCTCTGGATCTTACGTTCCGCCCAGAGAAGGTGGGCGGTATCAGGGCAAATGCCTCCGTTCCCCTCAAGAGGGAATTAGAAATCAGGAGGGACCTCTGCACCCCTGGATCAATATGTGGCACAGTCTCAGCTCTATAACCTTAAAACCCAAGCAATTAACTTTGCTTGAAAAGGTCAGTGGTGGCTGAGCGCTTCTCCTCCAACGAGCGGAGCTGTCCAACAGCACGCAGCTGAAATTAGGAAACTCTTCGGCAAAGTTAATCAGGGCCCTGCGGACGCGGTCTTCCTGTGGGGAGGTGTCGCTGTCGGGATCCCAAGTGGCTCTGAGGTGCAGGGAGGGCCTGGGGAGGGCCTGCCCTTGCCCAATAAGTCTGAATACAGCACGGGGACCTGCCACCACCTGTCAAAGGAGCTGCTGTTTTAGTGTGCGTCTATTCTGGGCCAGACACTGTAAACCCTTTTATGTGTATTGCCTCCAAACTTGCCCCACCTATGAGGTTAATATCATTAATACTCATATTTCAGGCCGATGCCACTGAGGTTCAGAGGGGCTAAGCCATTTTTCCAAAGCAACACAGTAAGTAGTTATGTCTGTACAGATAAAAGCTGGAATGTCTGGTTTTCCCACCTGCAGTCTCTCAAACTCTGTGGTGAGCATGGCATGTGGTGGTGCAGACACTCATCTGCGCCACAGCCAGGGCTCCGCAGGAGGGCACTGGGCTCCGAGGAGGGGCACCGGGCAGCGGCGGTGCTGGCCTGTGGGCCGAGGACCCTCTGCTCAGGGGGTTCTTCATCTGAACCAGCACCCCGATTTACTCCAACTTCCCTTCTCCGGTGTCTTCAGAGGGCAACGTCTTGCCAACACTGTTCTGGCCAAGAGGGCCCTGACAGAAAGGGTGGGCTCCTCTCCCCGGGATGTGGTTGTGCCCAGCAACATGGGGGTTCCTCTGGGCTCCTCACTCACGGGACTTGAAGTGTAGCGTGTCCTGGCATTTCCCAAAGGGTGGTGTCTGTACCCCGGAGAGCAGACCAGATGCGTTCAGGTGGTACTTGGAAGAGATTAATTGCAGTAGTTATTTCTTTTAACGTGTGCGATCCACACAGACTGTGATTTATGGCCGTAACCACTCGGGGCCAGGCCTCAGCGGCGGGGAAGCACATGCCGTCGCTCCGACGGGTAACCCTGGCTCGTGTAACAAGATGGTTGTGGGTGCGTTACTAGGTGATTTTAGCATAAAGTAAAGTTGAATAACACAGTCAGAAAATTACTGTCTTTTCCATTTTCTTTTAATGTTTCTGATAATAGGAGGAAAAAAATCTTGCTTGGTGCTTGGACACTCGCCAGCCTCCCTTTTTTATTGAGGAGACAGCAAGTGGCGGGATCAGCGCATCCCACGGGAAACGGCGTCTAGCTGGAATCTAGTAACGATGCTCGTTTTTATTGTATTGCATTGTAATTGTTGCTTTTTATCGATGGCCAGGGATGCTGGTTTCCATTGGTGGTCATGATCTAGGATTTCAGTGGAAGAGGGTTTTTTTTAGTACGACATTTAATTGACTCAAGTGAAGAAAATTAAGTGAAGAAGGGAAGAGTGAAATGTGAGTGGCAACAGCCGCGATGGCAGGACACCGAGGGCTGACGCTGGGGGAGCTGTGGTCCGGGGGCCTTAGCTCAGCGGGGGTGCGGACGGTCAGGCTGAGTGCACTCTTGGGGGGGCTGTGCCATACATATGGAGACCCTCTGGCTCCCGGCCCCGTTCCCAGCCCCCTGTCCCTTTCCAGTGACCTCGAAGCAGGTCCCCCAGCCACTTCTCTGCCAACGATTCAGACCCCACAGCCTTGGGAAACTGCGGTGACCCAGTTACTCAAGGCTAAGTGGCCCTGCTGTCGGCACGCAGGGACTTATTAACACATAGTCGGACTGGCTGTCAACGTGGCATACAGCCCTGCCCTTTCAAAGAAACGTGACCTGAAGCCAAAGTGTGTTTCTGGTAATGTCGCCCAGTGTGGGTTCCCGCTTTCTTCTCTCCCTCTCTCATGCTCTCACACCTTCAAAAACCTGTCCCGCAACGTGTGATCTCTGGAGGAGAAAATTCAGGGTGACAGGAGCCCAGACCAGTTCCATTTGCTGACTCCCACCGAGATGCGGAGCAGCGGTGGCGCTGGAAGGGGCCCAGCGGGTCTTTTGAAGGGAGAGGTTGCACATGGTGCTGAGTGATGCTCGGTAGCTCTGCGGGGCCCAGGTGCATAATATGTGGGCCAAGTGACGTCTCTGATGATGTTTCTGGTTCTTCCTAAGTCTCACTATTGAACTGAGGATAATCATACCCCCTGGGGCCATTGACAGCACAGAGTGGCCTTCTGGGTCAGGCTGGTTTGGTAACATGAGATATTTTGCTGATGGAGTCACAGTAGGGACCACTGACTGAGCCCTTACGGACTTCCATGTGCTTTAATTTTGCTGATGAAGAAACTGAGGCGCCAAGAGGTGACGTCACTGGCCACAGAGTTTGTCATTGGCAAAGCTGGGCCCGGGACTCACGTTGGTCTGAGTTTGTCACCAGAGCATGTCTTCAGTCCCCTGCTTATGCCCCTGGTGGGGTGGAGGAGCCGAGATACTCTAATTAAAAAAATATTTTCAGGGTTCTGAAACTTAGTGCCCAGTCGTACCACTTCCTAGCTGAGGAGTTGCGTTTGTCAGACATCGTCAGATGGGACGCTCAGTGGAGGCGCAGAGAGAGGCAGAGACAGGGCTGCTTATAAAAGCATGGGCAGGATCACACAAGGAATGCAAAGCAAGGGCTGGTGAAGGACCCCAGGGCCACCCAGCCGGAGGCCCTTTGTCCCTCTGGGACCCAAGGGACATGAGAGAGTGGATCCTGGAACCCCAAGAGACCCGAGGCTACAGGCAGGGGACCACTGACGAGGAGCTGTGGCTGTTGGTAGAGGGGTGCAGTTGGTGTCAAACTGCATTAGCGTATGCAGCTCGGAAACCTTAGCCTCTCTGACTGCGTGACTGTATTAGTCAGCTACTGCTGTGTAACAAATCACCACAATACGTAGAGACTTAAACAATAAACAACACTGTGGAAGTCCCTACTTCCAGCCCTTTTGGCCTCATTATTATTCTTTGTATCTGCCATGCTCCCTCCTGCTGTAGGACTTAAAAGGGGCATTAAGTGAATTGTTTCTTCTGCTGGGTTCCCAGACATCCCCCCAGCCCCATCCATTTTGCCACATTACTTCTTTCTAAAGCTTTAATTCTCAACTCTTTGGTCAGCTTTTCCTAACCTCGACCAGTCTGTTTGCTCTATGGTATCTTTTGTATATGCTTCTGCCTTGTGATGAGTACCATGCTTGTCATTTTACGCTCTCTGTGGGGTTACTCACTTAATGTCTGTCTCTCACACTACCCTGTGCATGTCATGAGGGCAGAGTCTGCTCATTTGTGTGCCTGTTATACTCCTAGATCCCGGCATGGTGCCCGCGTTCCACGGGGCGGCAATGACTGTGTGGAATGAATGAATATATGAGTGAATTAATTTATAATGATTCCTTCCTTCCTTCCTTCCTTCCTTCCTTCCTTCCTTCCTTCCTTCTCTCTCTCTCTCTCTCTCTCTCTCTCTCTCTCTCTCTCTCTCTCGTTATCTCATTGAGTGCCTAATAACAGAAGGGTTAACTTCCAGGAGGAGATGGTGCTCATATCTAGTCTCCTCTAGTAAAGAAATCTATTTAACTTCCTAAACTTAATCTCTCCTAACAATTTTTTGAGCACAGTAGAACCTTTAAACACCACGACACAGCTTACTAACATCATATAGGGTAATGTTTTGTGAGAGACAAATTTAGAAATTTCTGTATTATAATTGCCTTGAGAGCATGGATTACATATCATCCACCCATCCATCCATCCACCCATCCACCCATCCATCCACCCATCCACCCATCCACCCACCCACCCATCCACCCATCCATCCATCCATCCATCCATCCATCCACCCAAGTGTCCATCGATCCAACCATCATTCTGCCTAACAAAAAAATACTATAAGACCTGTGATGTATCTGGCACAGGGGTTGGGGGTCAGCATCACCCGTGTTTATGCTTCTCCCCTACCTGGAGCCATCCTGGGGATCCTACTTGAGCCTTTTCCATGAGAGCCTAGTGGGGTTTCTGCAGGGAAAGCCCATGAAATTACAGGGTCCCCCTAATTGGCAGCCCCCCCACTCAGCCTCCAAAGGTTCGTCAAAGTTACTGTCTAAGTATAACTTGTAGTGGTTCCAGTGGCCAGCACTCCAGGGGAGCAGGTGTTGGCCACAGCCTTCGGGGCCCTCCTCTGCCTTCAGATCGCAGGAGGGCAGCGTGCCCTGCAACCTCCGTTCTTGGGCGGGGCCACTGCCAGACACTGATTGTCTGTTTGTTGAACTCTTTATGTTGTTATAAAGATTGGAGTGACAACTTTCAAACTCTTTATTTGGGGCAACTGGTACAGAAGTTAATACACTGGCAACACACCTTCGAACAAACGAAGACCCAGTGTAACTTTGTTTCTCTTCCCACTGTACAGACGTCCTTGTTCCTAGAAATCTCTAGGTGTTCCTAGAAAGTTAGGGACGTTGACTGGATGGCAAGAATCTTGTCTTCTCAAGCCTGATCTCATGTGTTGGGCCCTGGGCTGACCCTGGGCCTCACCAGGCTATGCTAGCGTCTTTAGATTTCGTGCCAGTGTTTGGGAGGTGGGCGGGTCTGCACAGAACCATGTTTCCTTTGGTAACCAGGACCCAGAGAAAATATCATCTAGAAATACAGCAGAGTAAGTTGATTTACATCCAAATTAGACCTTCTTAAATCTGCCCAGCCCTTCGGCTGCAGGATGAGTATGAAGTGCTTCTCTCTAAACACAGAGTGGGGTCCCTGCTAAATGGGCCCACTTGGACGCCCACAGCAGAACACCATGGGTGCAGAGAATGACGAGAAATCTTTGTGCTAACATCGGTGCGGTGGCACATGGCCCATCTCTCAGCCATGCAGCCAACCTCCACCTCATTGATGGAAAGCATGCCCGAAGTTCTCATTGGCCCAGGCTCTTCCTCCTGCCCCCCAGCCACCCGCCACGGGCCTGATCTTACCCACTTCCATTGTTACAACACCTCTGGGTCCCAGGCTGTGAGCAGACGGGACCACCAGGCCTGATGCTTTTCACATTGCAAACCGGAAGAGGTCTCACCTTGGGGCCCTTTTCAGTGACAAACTACTCCTCATTCACATAAAAGCCCAAATAAGGGGCTTGTGCTGGGATGACTCCCCCAACTAAATAAAATGGCTCCACAGTACCCGGCCGACCTGGAGCATTCGAGGATGGGAAGGTGTTTCAATTATTCAGCGAGCGGCTGTTAAAGTGGATTTGAAATCATCTATGTTCCAAGTTGGCTTTAATTTGTCTAAAGGAGATGATTTGCCAAAGTGCCTTTGACTATTTAAAGGCTGTTACCCGAGCAAGACATTCTGGTAATTGGGCATTTGATGTTGGTTTGGCGTCACCTTTATGCATATTGATGATCATGTGCCTGGAAAGACCCTGTTTCTCTCTAATTGGAGCCCCTGCCCGGGGCGGGGGCGGGGCGGCCTGAGCCCGGCCGCCGGTGCGGAGTTCCCCCTGAAGGGCCGGCGTGGGTAATGGAGGATGTCTTTGCATTCTGTCCTCCTCCGCGCTTTAGTTCAGATCCTTCCGGTTGTAAGGAAGAGGAACAACCTTATTGTGCATTTAGCAAAAACAAAATAACGGAGAGGAAGTTTGTTTTCTTCTTCTTCTTCTTTTTTTTTTTTAAAAATGAGGCTGTAGTAACATGTTAAGGAAGTGAAATGTCAGGCCTCATCAGGGACCCAGGCAGGGACCCCGGGAGTCTGATCCTCTTCCCCGTGTGATTTCTCAGCACATGCACATCTCACTCTTTTACGTCTCCCGACCAGCTTCCTTGGCTACTCCTCGAAGAACACGGCAGGAGAGGGCTCCTCCTAAAGTTTGCAAGTTTTCAGTAGCTCTTGTTGAGCCAGCTCAGCGACGTGACTGCCGGCGTCTGAATGCTAACCCCAGACCCCGAGAGAGAGCGGAATCAGAACAGGGGCACGGTGGGTAGGGAGCGGGGACCCTGGCTGCGGGCAGCTCCCGCAGGAAAAGGGCTGCTGTCTCAAAAGCCCTCCTACGGTGGGAGTGCTCCATTGCCAGTGTTGGCCCCAGTTGGTGGATGGGAAGACGGAGACCCGGGTTTCCTTCCAAGGCCACGTAGCCAGGCCTAGGGCTTCCTCTTGAATCAAGCTTGTTTTGAGGAAATAATTTTATTGTGGGTGAAAATTGCTGTTATTTATGCTACGGCGATTTTTTAAGGAAGGGGTTTATCTTTTAACAGGGGTACAGCGTTTCGCAAAAGTTTTTTTACGTTGCAATTTTGTCAGAAGGACACGCGCTTTCTCAAAATAAAGTGAGAGTGAATGAGAGTAAAACTTCAGTAGCAAAGAGAATGATTCCTAAAATAACCCAGGACAGTTATGCAATCATGAAGTTCTCTGCTATCTCCACATCAAAAAAAAAAGGTGGCTGTCCGCACTGCAGTTTGAGTGTTCCCCGGGGGTGGGGGGCCCTCCTTCCATGGAGGGTTGTGCCCTGGGACGGCCTTGGGACACATGCGTCTGTGTGTGTGTGTGTGTGTGTGTGTGTGTGTGTGTATTTGCTCTGGAAATCGGGGGAAGGAGACTCTCCCAGGCCACCCTTCCAGCAAATGGGAAGGAGCGACTTCTGTTACTGTTCTTGGCGCAGGTGGGACCGAGGACAGCTCCCTCAAAGCAATGGCTTATTTGCGGGTGGCTCCTGGGCCCCCAGCAACAAGGAGTGAGCAGAAGTGTGGGTGAAGCTGGTCTGCGCTCCGGGACGTCTCTGGCCCAGGCCGTTCCTGCCCTCGGCTTTGGTGCCGCCCTCCAGGCTCAGCCCCCAGCCACGCCCTGGTCCAGCCTGCCTGGGCAGGGGAAGTCTCACCACCGAACTCCAGTGGACATGTGCCCGCAGCTCCCCCGGTGTGACTTTAATCCTTTTCTCTTGAATACGTTTTTGTTACCTGAAGGATTGTTCTGCGCTCCTTTTTCATAAATTACAGCGGCCCCGGGGATTTTGTGTCTAAATGAACATGCATGGATGACACAGTCCGCTTGGCAGCCTGTCTCGGTTTGCCATACAACACAGAGCTTGCTTAAAATAGCTTCTTTGAATGACTGTTAGTGGTTCGAAATCAATTAAAAATACACAAGTTATAAATATGTAAGAAAAAGCCATCTCCTGACAAGAACACCAGGACATTCTCATACGAGCACTCTAGGTTTTAGCTCTGAGGGTACTGAGTGGGCCAGGAATCGGAAAAAACATTTAGAGCTGTTAGTACTTTGTACGTATTTATTAAATGATGCAATAGAGCTTGATTCCTTCAGCACGCCCAAAGTTCCAGCTGTTAACAGAGGAGCAAATAAAGAGATAACGCCAGTGGTAATTGCCGTGCCAAGAGCTAAAGTGGGTACAGGTGAGTGGTAGGGAGGGCGGAAGGGCGGGTAGCTGCGAGAAGCCCTCGCCAGAGGGCTGTGTAGTGGAGACTTGAATGACCGAGGGAGCGGGCCAGGCAAGCGGCTTGGGGGCAGACAGTCCATTGAAGCCCCAAGTGCCAGCGCTAGCTTTCCTGGTGAAGGCTTGTCTTCCTAGACTTGATCCTTGGGAATGCCTTCCCTTGGAAGGGATGCAGAATTTTGGTGAGATTTCCGCATCAGTGATTCCCATTTTCAGGGCTACCGGTTGGATGTCTGGGTCCCTTCCCCCTACAAAATGCTTACGCTGCAACCCAGCCCCCAGTGTGATGTTATTTGGAGGTGGGGCCTTAGGAAGGGGTCACTGGGCTCCATCCTCATGAATGGCGTTGGTGTCTCTATCCAAGAGACCCCAGGTGGTCCCTGCCCCTTCCACCCCCTGAAGACACAGAGAGAAGACGGCCATCATGAACCAGGAGTCCTTACCAGACGCCGAATCTTCCGGTGCCCTGGCCTTGGACTTCCCGGCCTTCAGAACTGTGAGGCGCAAATTTATGCTGATTACAGGTCGCCCGGTCTGCGGTGTTCTGTTGCAGCCGCCCAAACAGACTAAACCAGTTGGATTCCTAGAGCTTTGCTGTCCAGAGTAAGTGCTCAAAGTGCCAGTGTGCTAGTGGTCGCCATATTGGACAACAAAAGTACCGACCATTTGCATCATCACGGGAAATTCGGTTGGACTGTGTTGTCCTGGAGGATTTTTAGTGGATGGTGTTGCTTTTGCCAAAAGCAACAACACCACTGATGAAGAAGAAGATGACAAAAAATAGTAATGATAATGGCAGCAGTACTATTTACCATTTGCGGGGTGTACTCTCTATAGAGGGCGCTTTACACACAGTCTCTCATGCCAACCTTGCATGAGCTCTGTGTAAGCAGGAGATGTACTCTCATTTTGCAGATGGAAACCCACAGAGGGTGGGTCAAAATAAGTTACTCGAGGCAGCCAGCCCAGTGAACCGTGGAGCTGGGGTTAGAGCACGGCACTGGCCGAGGTGGAATGCTGGTGTATTTAAGTCACCACTGCGTGCCACTTCCACCTCCGTAGACAGGTGCTGGAACTGAAAAATAACTCCCCAAAGGGGCAGCCAAGACAGCGTCCAGTGGGAGGCGAATCTTTATTCCATTATACAACTAGTGGGATATGCATTTGACCTGTTTCAACCACTTTTAACTTCTCTGTGCAAAGGTCTGCTTATGAAAATTACTAAAAATGTCCCGTCTCCCCATGCTGTGCTAGGTCTCTTGGGTCCTTATCAGAGCTCTGCAATTGCACCGTATCTGTATGGTGATGGGTGCCCCTTCGGAGTCGTGCAAAAAGCACCTGGAACAATCACAGGTGGTGGCTCAGATGTATTTGGTTTTTTGTCAGATGCAGGGAGACCTTATTTTAAATCTTGAAACTGAGTGCCTGAGGATTGTCTAAGAAAAGTACAGGATCTAACAGGTGGTCTTCAGTGATTCCGGCAGAAACCGGCCCCAGCCCCGATGTTTCAGGGCTGGGACTTGTTACCCCTCTACAGACTCTTGGTGGTGTGACTCAGCTGTTGAGGGGCCCAAAACTTAACCTCAGGTGTAATTTGTCTCTGCAGCCCCCAGTCATCAAACACGAGGGCTGAACAGGTCCAGAGAAAGGAAGACGGAGGCAGGAAAGGGGGAGGAAGAGGGACTAAGCTAGAACAAGACGCCTGGCTGTGGGGACAACACCGTCATTCACTGAGTCCCTCTTACTGAGCAGTCCCTGGAGAAGTTACTTTACTGGTGATGGCGTCTCATCTTGGTAACAATCCTGTGAAGTTGGCTTTGATACTTCCATTTACAGATGGGGAAATAAACTGACCTGGTTAGTAACAGTGGCAGCCAGCACTTGAGCCTCAGTGTTTCCGATCACATGCCATGGCTTTTCTTGGAGCCCATCACGGGAGAAGTGAGTGCCAAGGCATAGAGCTCAGTCGGTGGGGAAAAATGCGGGTGGCCCTTGTGGGGAACAAGAGTAACGACTAACTAGTAAATTTAATTAAAAAATAAAAATAGCTCTCATAGTTTTATTTTACCTAAAAAAAGAGTGAAGGTGTCAAAGTGGAATCAGCGATATCTTCACTGTCAACTAAGACGAAGGACTAATCCTCCTTCCTGAAAAACTAAAAAAAGAGGCAAAATATAGAAAACAATGGGTTTTCAAGACACTGGACCTCATGCAGACAAGGAAGGATGGTGATCTCCGAAAGATGGGAAACGGGAACGGCGTGCTTGCCTTTGCCCCGGTGTACCCCTCGAGAGGGTTTCCAGACTGGGGCACCAAGTGCGCTGCCCGAGCTGGCGTGGTGGAGCTGAGAGCCCAGGGGAGTCAGGGTGGGCGGGGTTTTTGGGGGTGGCGTGCCAGAGGGGAGAGGCACCGCAGAGATCTGCTGAAGGTCCCCTGTGAATAGTTGGTTAAATGCTGAGTAGTACAGGTGAATTTAGGGTACAAGCAAACTTCCCCAGCCTGATGTAGGGCATCTACTAAAACTCTACAGCATCAGACTAAATGGTGAAAGACTGGATCAATCATGTTTCTTATGATCAGAAGCAAGACAAAGAAATAAGTTCCAACCACTTTCATTCAACGTCATACTAGAGCTTCTAGCCAGTGGAATAAGGCAAGAAAAATAAACCCAGAACATCCAGATCAGAGAGGAAGAACGTATAGCTGCTTTTGTTAGAAGATGACATAATCTTCTCCATAGACCCTTACAGGACCTACAAAAAAGCAAGTATAACTAATCAGTAAATTTAGCAAGTTTGCAGGTTTGAGACCAATACACAGGAATCAATTGTATTTTCACATCCTTGCTAATTACAATTGGAAATTGCAGTTAAAAACAATACAACTTACAATAGCATTACCAATGTGAAATACTTAGTGATGAATCTCATAAAACGGTGGAAGACCAGGGAACTGAAATCACAAGTATGAAATACCTGTACGTGAAAACTATGGAGCATTGCTGAGGGAAATTAAAGAGCTAAGGGAGTGGAGAGATGCACCTGTGTTCATGGGTTGGAAGACTCAATTTCGTTAAGATGTGAACTCTCCCAATGGGGATCTATGTAGTCAATCCAATCCCAGTCAAAACCTCCGCAGGAATCAATACGATGATTCTAAAACTCATATGTAAGTTCAAAGTTCGGCTATAGTAGCCAAAACAACTTTGGAAAAGAACAAAGTCGGTGGACAAATATTACTGGATTGCAAGACTTTTTACAGATCTGTAGTAATCAAGATAGTATGAAAAGATAATCAAGACTGGCAGAAAGATAGATAAATGTGTCAAGGGAAGAGATTAGAGTCTGGAAATAGAACCTGACATATATGGACAAGTGATTTTTGACCAAGGTACAAAACCAATACAGTGAAGCAATGATAATCTTTTCAACTAGTGGGCTGAAATAATTGAATATCCATACATAAATCAATAAATTTTGCTGTATACCTCTGACCACATATAAAAATTAACTTAAACTGAATCTAACTGAAAAATCTACAATTGTAAAATTTCGAGGAGGAAAACTAGGAGAAACCCTTTGAGGCCCAGATTGGGCAGTGATTCCTTAGACACTAGACCATAAGGATGACCTATAAAAAAATAATTGATACATTAAACTTCATCATAATGAAAAACATACCCTTTTAAAGACAGTGTTAGGAGAATGGAAAGACAACCAACATACCAGAAGCAAATATTTGCAAGTCATATATCTAATAAAGAACTTATGTTCAGGTATAAGAACCCTCAAAACTCACTAATGAAAAGCCAAATAAACCAATTTAATAAGTGGGCAAAATATTTGAAAAGAGACTTCACCAAGAAGATGTACACGTATATGAAAATCAAACACATGACAAGATGCTTAACGTCATTGGTGAACATGAAAATGAAAATTTAAACCATATTTAAACTGCACACTTACGGCTGAAATGAAAAAGATGGACTGAGCAAAATGTCATTTCTAATAAAGGGCAATTTACTGTCTGTCACTTATAACTCCTAAAGCTGCCAACCAACAGAGCCACGATGGCCAACACGTGTCTAGAGACCAAACTGCTGTTTCTGATCCTGGGGATTCTTTGTTTGTTTGTTTGTTTTTTAAAGCAACGGTCACTATCGCCACTTGCATGGGGCTTGTACTGTGTCAGACACTGTTGTAAATGCTGTTGTTAACATCCGTTAACTTGTTTAAGCCTCATAGCCATCCCATAGGTAGGCACTGTGGCGGTCCCTACTTTACCCATAAGAAGACTGAGTCACCACAAGGCTAAGTAACTTAGCCAAGGTTGGAGAGCAAGGAAGTGGCAAAACTGGGGCTTTACCCCACAGTTCTGCATCTGTTCCCTTGGACGATCCTGTCTGGGCCAGCACCAAGGACCTGAAGACGCTCTGGGTGAAGGTGGAGTGGGAAGGAGCAACTTACCTCATGAACATGATTTTATGTGGTTCTTTTCTTCCCTGACTTTACTGAGGTATGATTGACAAATAAAACTTGTATCTATTTAGACTGTACAATATGACTTTTAAGGTGTGACAATGCAGCGATTTAATACATGTATGTTAGGAAGTGACTGACACGATCAAGTGAATGAAAACACCCGTCGCTTCTCATAGTTACCGTGTGCGCTTGCGCACGCACGCGTGTGTGTGGTGAGAACCCTTAAGATCTACCCTCTTAGCTCATTTCAAGTATTCTGACTTGAGGAAAGGATTGGTCGGTAGAGAAGGCCTTCATTCTTCAGGCAGAAGTGGAAATTTGTAGAGAAGAACTGGCAACCAGTTCTTTCATTTCTTTCTTTCTTTTTTTTTTTTAGGTAAATTGTTCTACACTTTTTTTGGGGGGAGTATATTTTATTGAGTATGCTATTACAGTTTCCCAATTTCCCCCCCTCTATCCCCTCCGCCCTGCACCCCATCCCATCATCCCCACGCCTCTTGGTCCATGTCCATGGGCTGCACACGCCAGTTCTTTGGTTTCTTAATTTCCCACACTACTCCCAGCCTCCCCTGTCCACTTTTTTTGGGGGTCAACATTTTCCCATGACCACTTTCCCCAGCCCCCCCCAATCCCCACCTCCCACCCTCAGTCCTTCCGCCATTTGGCTTTGTCGATGGGTCCTTTCTTCGTGTTCCTTGATGACCCTTCCCCTCCCTTTCTCCTGCCATCCCCCCACTTCCTCCTCCCCTCTGGTTACTGTCAGTTTGTTTTTTATTTCCATGTTGCTGGTTCTATTTTGCTTGCTTGTTTGTTTTGCTGATTAGGTTCCACTGTTAGGTGAGGTCATATGGCATCTGTCTTTCACCGCCTGGCCTCTTTCTTTCTTAATTTCTGTAGACCTTTCCTTTCTCCAGCTCGACCTCCCTCCCTCCTGCTCTAGTCCCCCGCCACACCCTCCAGGCTCCCGACATCGTGACGTTTGTCTCACGCACGAGGTCGGGATGATTGTTCTCACTTATTTTCGTAGTCTGAGGCTTCCTAGAAGAACAACAGTGAACCGACATCATACAGGCCCAGCTGCGCATGTCAGCCACTCTTCTAAGTATTTTCCCTGTGTTAATGCTCGTGGTGTTTGCTGGACTCTAAGATCTGTCGCTTGCTATCGTCCTCGTTCTGCAAATGAGAAAAGTCACCCGATGTCACAAAGTGGGACGGTGGACAAGACCTCGACCTTCTGGCTCCAGAAGTAATTGCTGGGGGTCGGGTCTTCCTCGTCTTCCTGTTCGCAGAACCCAGTGCTTAGTAGGCACTTCACAGACAGAGCGACCAGAGGAACCAGTCACCGTCGATATGAGCCTCACACTTTTTGTTAGTGTCTGAAATACGACAGCAGTGCCGTTCGGTTGAAGAGAACACAGGGCTGTGGGAAGGGAAAGATAAGAGAAACCAGGAAATTAAATATTGATGAACACTGGCAGTGGAAGGGTTGGGGTTCAGAGCAAATGTGGGGTCTCTGGGCAGAAGGTTTCATTTTTCTTTGTACTGTCCTCCTGGCTTGCGCCTTCCCCAGGGCAGGGTCTCTGTAGCGGAGAATAATTCATGCTTTATTTTAAAAGCTCTCCATGTGTGCTGGCCCTGGCAGTATTTCTCTCATTATATTCCAGGTTTCTTTTAATCATGTTCTGGGTAGATGAGTAGAATTCCTCACGTGGGCCGGGGGTTGGACCTCCTCTAATGATAAGAAAATTTCCAGGATAGGTGAGTGATCTCCAGCCCGTAAGTAGCAGCCCGCTTACTTTTTTGTTCCTTTGTAATTGAAATCCATCAATTAGATAGTATTAAAGAGCCTAATACAAATTGTAAAAATTCTTTGTAGGAAATGAGCCTTTCCCTGGGGGGAAAAAAAAGTGTCTAATTGTAATATTGCTTCTTTGTGCTGTCATGACCCAGCCTTAGCTTCGAGACGTCATTTGCTGCATTGTTTGGAGGTGGCTTATAAAAGGGTTCGAATCTCTGGCTTACCGCTCTTACGTAGCTGGCCTGGAAAAGTCCCCCTCTCTGCCCCAGGATTCAAAACCTGCCCGGGGCCCTCAGTTAGGGGCCCCTGGGCCTGTTTACCTTTGTCCCCTCTCTGTTTCCACTGAGCAGAAGCACCAGAAACCCCCAACCTTCCCCGAAGCTCTGCGAAACACAGATTCACTGTAAATGGGCCTCAGCCACTGAAGAGGCGGGACTCCAGCAGACAGACAGAGCAAGCAGCCAACCAGGAACCAAACGGGACCCGAACAGGATCATCAGCAGACACGCCTGACAGGCTAGCTCTGACCTCAACAGACTTTACTGTTTCTGTTCCAGTTTGACACTGTGATTTTAGACCAGAATCCTGTTGAAATGATGCATCGAGCAGGTGTGCTAATACGCGTCGGGCTCCTTCATTTTTATACTCGACTTTCCTCCACCAGAGCCAAGGCTCTCTGCTCCCTGAAGACACAGATTTATTTTAGATATTTACCATTTCCACAAACAACTCCTTGGAGAATACCGTGAGCCCCTAGCTATGTAGAACTGTTTAAAATCTGCTTATTTACTTCAGCAGGGGAATTTTCTTCATGATCAAAGCTTTCATTTTATCCAAGGCTTATGACTGAACTTAAGTAAGATTTCAGTGTTCCAGCTGTGAAAGCAGAAAATTCAGGCGTGCGCACCGCTCAGACCCAGCCAGGCGTTTGCGGCGGAATCAGACTCTCCCGTAGCCGTCAGGAGCTGCTACTTCGGCGAGAGCTGGGGAAAGAGAAAGCCGTAGACTCCCGACCAGCTTCCCTTCGTAGGCGGTTCAGGGAAATTTCCTCCCCTGGCCCTGGGGAGCCGTGCGGTCTCCTGGCTCCCGCCATCCCGTCGGCCACTAGGCTTGGCCCACCTCTGACAGAGCTGCGTTGGGGGAAAGATCTGCTTCAGGGGCCACAGAACGATGTTGTGGCACAGGTGGAGAGGGGACAGGCCCTGAGATGTCCTCCAGGACTCAGGCACGCATTGGTGCTGCCCCGTCTTGCTTCTCATCATCCCACTTTCCCTCCTCCCTCTCTCCTTGCGCCTCTCCTCCTTCTTCTTCCCCTCTCCTTCCTCATCTTTCTCCTTTCCCGATCTTATTCATTCCATAATTATTTATTAAGTACCTGCTATATGCCAGGAGGCACTTAAGCACTGGGGATGCACTTAGGGAATGAAGCGAAGGCTCTGCCCTTGCGTGGCAGCCTGGTGAGAGAGTGAGCAAACTAGCACCTTGGCATGTGATAGAATAAACGCCAGGGAGGAGTTAAAAGAAAACCCAGTAAAGGGATGGAGTAACAGTGATGTTCTTGTCCACAGGTACTGGGAGAGTGCCCCTCTGGTGAGATCAAACTTGGCTGCAGTGAACGGAGTAGTCTCAGGGAACCACACTGTAGTTTGGGTGGCTGGACCAGCAAATGCAAAAGCCCTGAGATGGGGTCAAGTTTGATGTGTGTGGGGAGGGGCCAGGAGGCCCATCCCCCCGGATCGAACAGGGCAGGAATTTGTGTGACTGATATTTAAGAGACGGCACCATGATGTTTGTAATCATTGTTTAAATGCTTTGTCGTTTTCCACTGTTGTTTTTTTTTGAGGTAAAATTGGTATAGAACACAATGTAAGTTTCAGGTGTACAAGGTTATATTCGACACCTGTGTGCACCACAAAGTGACTGCCACTAAAGGTCTAGTTACAGCCCTTCACCACATAATCGACTCCCTTCTCCCATCTGCCCACCTCCCAATGCCCTTTCCCTCTGGTAACCACCAATCTGTTCCCTGTGAGTTTGTTATTGTTTTCTTTTTATCTTCCACATGTGTGTGAGATCATATGGTATTTGTCTTTCTCTGTCCTGGCTTTTTCACTTAGCATAATATCCTCAAGGTCCATCCATGTTGCTGCAGATGGCAATATCTCATTCTTTTTCATGGCTGAGTAGTATTCCATTGCATATATGCACCGTATCTTCTTTCCCCAGTCATCCCTCAGTGGACATATGGGCTGTTTCCGTGCCTTGGCTATTATGAATAATATCGCAATGGGCATAGTTGTGTATGCATCTTTTTGAGTTAGTGTTTTGCATTCTTCAGATAGATGCCCAGCAATGGAATAGCTGGGTCACGTGGTAGTCCTATTCTCATTTTTTTGAGGTGTCTCCATACTGTTTTCAATAGTGGCTGCGCCATTTTTACATTCCTACCAATGGTGCACAAAGGCCTCCGTTTCTCCCTATCCTGTTCAAAACTTGTGTTCTTGTCACATTCTAACAGATATGAGGTGATAGCTCTTTGTGCTTTTGACTCGCTTTTCCCAATTAGGAAATTGAACATCTTTTCTTGTGCCTATTGGGCCTCTGTATGCTGTCTTTGGAAGAATGTTTATTTAGATCCTCTGACCGTTTTTCAATGAGATTTTGTTGTTGTTTTTGTTGAGTTGTATGAGTTTTTAATATAGTTTGGATATTAACCCCCTTTATGACCACTGATCTTGAGTTCTAGTCACTGCAGACTCTTGAAGGTCTTTAAAGGTCTCACATACCTCTGGCTAGAGCCCCCTTTGTTTAGAAGTAGAAAGCTCTTGTATCCGTAAATCATAGAGGTATGTCCAAGTAATGAAAACGGGACTGGCATCAGAATCATTCCGGGCTCACAATTCTTCCCTTCATCATCATAATAATAATATTAAAAATCAGATCATCACTTTTTTGGCTGAAGGATTTGCCTGATCAGCCCAAGACCAGGGTCGTTGCCACTGCTGACACTGTGGGCTGCAGTGTCTCTGGTCTGCGAGGCCACTGTGTGTACTGCAGGGTATCTGGCAATATCCCTGGTCTCTACTCAGCAGAAACCAGTAACACCCCTACCCCCACTGCGTGTGACAACCAAAAATTTCTCCAGACATTGCTACATGTCCCCTGGGGAGCGGAACCACCCCAGGTTGAGAGCCACTGGTTTAGAGGCTCATCTACAGATGGTGGGGAGATTCCCACAGTTACCCCCTTTTCCTCGCTTCCATCGATGAGCCAACGTGGGAGTCAGACCCCTGTGATTATAAGGAGTCCCACCTTCATGAAGAGGGTTAAATGTAGTGTGCGCTGAATTTAGGTCTTTGCGTTCGAGGGAGACAAAGGGTGGGTCCAGCACCATCACTGGCCTTTGCCTCTCCCTGCCATTTCTATAGTATTGTGTTTCAAGTCCCCCCCAATCCAGCATGGTTTGGAGAGAGAGGGCATCGCTAAATTTGGAGTGTCCCGAATCAGGGCCTTCTCTCCCCAAGTGAACTCACAGCACACAGACATCCCAGTTGCCTGCAAAGGTAGACGAAGATACACCAATGCCCACAGAGATTTCCCCGTGAGAAAAAGAAGGTGCATTCGTGGCACAGAGATGCTTCCAGTGTAACTTACTAATTCTCAGTCAGTTCCATTACTAGCTTGTCTCGCAAATGGCAGCGGGGCTTCCCCGTCCTCTGCTGCCTTTACCTCTGCCTTCAGGATTTACGGCAGAAAACATTAACGCGCCGTGTGGCCGCCCCTTCCCACATCATCAGTAACGGGACGTGATCTGCTGACCCGAATGTGAGAACTGCGTACAGATTCTGCGTGCTGCCTTGACCCTTTAAGAATAATGCCGAATTATTCCCAGTCTGCAAATAGAAGATGAGGGTGTTTTCCCCTCCCTTTAGTTGCTTTCTGCAGACTTTAATATACGAGTGAGTGATTTATAACACGAGTGACAAAGAGGCAGCATGGCTTGAAATTTTTTATAACGGCTGTAATGCCACATCTATCATAATGAAAAATGTCTACGAGATCATTTTCTGCCAAAGAACATCTTCCCAGATTCTATTAAGAACTTGCTATCTACATGAACACCACCACCTAGGGCTGGAATATATTGCTTGAAAATGGCCCTTGGGGGTGGGGCCCAAGGGTGGCCTCTGGAGTGATGGACGTCCCAATCGGTGGCAATCAATTAAGATGTTGTTGGTGAGAATCCCCGGAGAAGCATGTGAGGAGGGCAGAGGAGAAGGCGAGCAAATGTGTTCTTTTGTAAAAAACGAATTCCGTCAGGATATTACCGAGTCTGGCAGGTGGATGGATTTAGATCCTATTGTGTTTTCAGTTCTTGTCACATTTCCCTGGGAGACATCAACTTCCTGCTGTTCCCAATTTTTAAAAGAATATAATAGTCCCACCTGCCTGTTATCACTGCATTCTATTTGTAGTTATCTCTGCTTCCAGGAAAGGAGAGCAGTTTCACCTTGGTCCACGCCCTCGTGCAGCACAGCCTTGTGCACCGGCCAGATGCAGCTCTGCTTCCTCGGAACAAGGGAACCGGCCTTCAGTGCCAGATGCCAGTGAACCCCAAACAACATACCCCTGGAGAAAGTTACTGTGGGGTTTTTTTCTTTTCAGTTACTTAAGTTTGATTTATCAAATAGGGCTTTGGAACAAGCAGGATCAGGACATATTTTATAATTGTTTGCATCTTCCCTATGAGCTTTAAGAAGTGCTCTCTGTTTCTAACAGACCTAGATATTTTTTTTGTCTGGACATTCGGGGGTAGGTCCTTCCCTTTCTGTCTGTCGCTCACCCTATGCTGATGCCTGTGTGCAAAGGGGTCGTTAATGAGTGTCATTGATTGGGGAAGTCTGGAACTTGAAGTCAGTGTCAAGAAGAAGAGAGGGCATGCATTGGTAGCTAATATATGGCAACATACTTTATCTGATTTATTCCTCATCAGAGCCCTGTGACGAGATCAACAAGAGTTAAAACCGGGGCTCAGTGAAATTAAATAATGCATTGTTTGCCACATAGCTAGAAATTAAACCTGGGTCTGTGTGGCTTTATATTCAATGGTCCTTCTGGTATACCAGCTCTGATAGGGCCAGGTTTTGGGATAAGGGTCCTGACATCAGTCTATCCCCCTCTGTGGTTGTGGTTACAATTGACCACTATCTGCGATGGTCACTACTACTGTTTGTTAGTTTGCCCTTTGAGCTCTAGAGACCCCGTATTTCCTTCCCACCAAAACATTTAAATGCATTTAAATTTAAATGATCAGAGATACATAACGTGGCTGCTATTTGTGTGTGGCCCAAAAGTCACAGTAATAAAACCACAGAAAAAAGTCACACGAAATTGGTGATTTGTAAATTAGAAATCTGTTTTGCATCTGTCAGCTCATTTGATTTTTGCCTTAACCCCAGGAGGCAGGGAGGGTGGGGCGTATGGTGCCATTTCCTGGAAGAGGGGGCTGAGCTCAGGTGGCTGTAAGTCACACCTGCTCCTCCCAGGGAAGTCATGCTGCCTCCCCATGTGAGGATTACTAACGTGCTCAGGGCTCCAAGTCCCTGAAATAGGTCCCCAGTTCATTCGGCAATATTTGCATTTTGTCTAGTTTCAATTTATTGCTGAGTTTGTTGTATTGCCTTTTTTTTTTTGCATGTGAGTCTAGTGTAAATGGTGCCGAGGGTGTGGCTTATGCCTTAATTCTGACAACCACGTGGTTGAGGAAGAGACTCCGCTCATCAGGCACTCTCAGGACAAGCTGGGTAATTGAGTTTACTTTGCATGACCCTGGTTCCGATGACAGTTCCCTTCCAAATGCCAGTTCTGGGAAGTTCTTAGGCATTTTTACATTGTTTGGGTAGCGTTGCCCAATTTTAGAACAAAGAAATCACACAATTCTATGCATGTATTCATAGATATATTGCATGTATAAACAAAGTTAAGATGACATGAATATCAAGTATTCTCTACTGCTTTTGTATTTCACATTACGTCCTGAATATTTCCATGTTATTAAATATTGTATGAAAATATGATTTTTATTGGCTACATTCATAATATTCCCTTAAAGGGATGCACCTTTTGCATTGTTAGAAATTCTGATTGTTTTCAATTTTTTATTAAATTCTTTGACTCTAATATTCTGGCGCACTTAAAAAAATACTTCTTTAGGACAGATTCCAGGAACTTGAGAAAAAAGAAGGGAGAATAGAAGGAAATTGACTAAGAAACAGTTACAATGGGAAGGTAATGAGACTGCATGTGAATGGAGTCTGGGGGCCTTACCACAGTTAGGACACGAAATTCCCCTGTCACCATCCCCCGCCCCAAGTTCCCTTTTGCCCCATTCAAAACAGTCTTTCTCACCTGCAGTCACAGGCAATGAACGATCCTTCTGTCACTCCAGCTGTGCGGCTCCCAGAAGGTCATGGCGATGAAATCTTTGTCTGTAGTCCTTTGTGCCTGGCTTCTTCCACTTCGCTTCACGGTTCGGGGCGCTCCCCGCGTGGGGGGCGGCGCTCTGCTGAACCGGCTGCCGCACGACCTGCGTATCCATTTGCTCGCGGATGGACGTGCGCGTTGTTTTCAGTTTATAGTTGTTATGAATAAAGCTGCCACGGACGTTGAGTACACTTCTCTACGTGGATGTATGTTTCCATTTATCTCTGGTAAATGCCTGGAGGTGGCTGGGTCTTACCGGGTGGTTTCTTTGTGAGAAACCACCGAGCTGTTTCCCAGAGTGACTGCAGGAGTTTACCTTCCCATTGCCGCTGCCTGGAACTTCTCTTGGCTCCGCATTCTCGTAACACTTGGTGGTGTTTGTATAATTTCAGCCTCAAATTTTATTTGTTGCGTAGTGATATTGCATTATAATTTTTACCATGTAAGAGCAGTAGCTTTCTTTAGTGGTGTTAACTTTTTCTAGTGTACAATTTGATGAGTTTTAACATATTTCCTTACTGAGTATTGATCTTGATCATCATTTTATCGTCACATTTTTATTCATATATTTACTATGCTGTGGGTAACTATTCAAACCTTGTGCCCAATTTTATCTTTTGTGTGTGTGTGTGTGTTTTCAACTGTTGAATTGTAAGAGTTCTTTCCATATTCCTGAAATAATCCATTATCAGATACATGTTTTGTAAGCATTGGCTCTTAATTTGTGGCTTGCCTTTTCATTTTTTAAATAATATCTTATTCAGAAGGAAAGCTGTTAATTTTGAGGCAGTCTCATTTATCATTTTTTTTTCTTTTCCAGTTCAAGCTTTTGTGTTCCATCTGAGAAGTTGCTGCCTAACCCAGTGCCGTTGAGGCAGCTTCTCTGTTTTCTGCTGCTGGTCTTATCCTCCGCTCTCTGACGTTTAGGCCTGTGATCGTTTTGGGTTCATTTCTGCGTGTGCTGTGAGGTGCGCTTTGGTTTTTCTTCCCTTTTTCCTGTGGGAACGTCATATTCTGCTTGGCTCCCTTCTCCCCACGTTGCACATTGCTTCCTGGTGCACTTAGAGGGCTCAACTTGCTTGTTTCTTTTCTTAGTTTTGTACTTCCCGTTGTCCATGATCCGTAAAACCTTTTTTTTCTCCTGTGTTTTGCCTGGTTTTCTAGATTTTTCACGTGGGAGGGTCCTTTTTACTCCACCTTGGCTGGGGACAGAAACCCTTATTACTGCTTTTCCTGAATGAAAAAGAAGAAGCGCTTGCTCTCAGGGCCGGTAGGCATGTGAGCGGTCAGGCCCTTCCACTGCGAGCACTTAAACGGAGACGGCCACACCTGGAACCCAGAGCTGGGAACTCTTGTAAAATCCCTCAGAGGTTTCAAACTGGTGGCCCAGTCCTGCCTTGTTTAGAGATGGGCCTTGTTCAGGAAAGGTTGCTTTCTGGGCTTTTTCGCCGTTCCTTCTGCCAAAGCCCTCGCTGCTCCCTGCTGTGCTGCTCAGCGGACTCTCCTCTTTCTGGTCACCCCTCTGGGTCATGTGGAAACATCTGGCCTGTAACACGGCCTCCATCACTTCAGCCACCTGCCCCGCCTTACCTCCAGGGCTGCAGCGCCCCCACTCCTTCCCTCACATTGGTGTCCTCGCCTGGTCACATTAAGCGTTATGAAGATCTTTCTTCAGGTACCTGGGAGCACCTGCTCTGCTCCAGGCCAGACGTTGTGGCCCATGGGGCAACAGCAACGACTGCGATGTGGCCCGGGCCCCTGGCGACGGCACGGGAGGGGCGGCTGTGTTACTCTGAGCTGAAGGAGATCACGGAGGGCTTCCTAGAGTGGGGGTCCCTGGACGTCTTGGGGCGATGGAGAGAAGTTTGACAGATGACGAAGGGGGAGCTCCTTGTCTGTGATACATTTGGGTCCTTGCCCCCTAGTCCGTGCTTCCTGGATCGTGCCCAACTCCGGTGCAGTTTTCATCGCTTGGACTGCCTGGCGTCCTCCTGGTAGACCTCAGGGCTCTGGGTCCTGTCTTGTACAGGGCCTTTTTTTGTTTTTTTTTTAATAGTCCTGAACTTTAAAGCTGTATTAGCAGAAGGAACCCAAGATGTATTTGGTGACTTTGAGGATTCAGACAGGTGATGTCAGAAAAGTAATGAGGACTAGAGAGGCACCTGTCAGAGCTTCTGGTACGGAACCGAAAGCCATTCTGGGCATTTTCATAAACGGGAAACCCTCCTCTTACCCAGTGTTCTGGTCTTTTCAAGTCCTTGCACGTTGTTGGAAAACATGCCCAAACTCACTGCTTAATTATCTGCTTACTGCCGGGGGTTTTGGTCATGTAATAAACTTGTCTCAAGTCAAGCTTGTGCATTTATTACAGGATCTAATTTAGAAGTATGAAGGAGACCTTTCTCAGCTGTCAAAAAGATGTGATGAAATGAAGACATTCTATACTGACATTCTAGTAAATGTTGTATTTAAAAAATAATTCACATCAATCTTACTTTAAGAAAATCTATAAAATCTTTAAACTTCAAAATTTCTGAAATTGTTTCAATATATTAGATTCATATTAAAAATGTGAATAGCATTGGAGGATTTTAATGTAGATGAGGAATTCCAGATCTCATTTTTATTTAATATATGGGGAATGAAATGCTTTCAATTAGCCCTTGGATTCTTCATATAAAGTATTATTTAGAACAAATGGAGTTCAGAGACCTTTTAAAAGTAGAAAGACCAAGTCTTTTTCACTGATTTAGAAGCAGAAAAATGGTTCACTCTGAGAACCTGTATCTTTCTGTGATACAGTTGAATGGAGTGTGAATTTGATGAGTTGGGGACGACCCCAGGTGACCTCTGTCAGAACAGAACCGGAAAATTAAAGGGGTCTGCAATCAGAGAAATTTAATAATGTTTGACTAAAATTATTCATGTGATAAAGCGAGAAGTACAAAGGTCTGCTGATGTCTCTAAGTGACTAAAGAACAGATTTTAAGTCTCACCCACAATGAACAAAGATAGCTACAACAATGGCTGTTTTGTTCAGAGTTTTCACTCCTGCCAGGTATTGTATTGCAATTTTTATACACACTGTCCTTTTTTGTACCCACAGCTCCCCAAGGGGAGTGTGTTACTTTATAACTACAGACACTTTGCAGGGTGAAGATGCTCACCTGGCACCACGTGGCTCCCAGCTGGTGGAGCTGAGGTTCGAACTCGGACTGGCTTGTGAGTACTGTGCTCTTCTCCGCTCACATGCAAGTCTCACCGCTACTGAGCATTAGCTGTCCTTACTGTCCCCCGTTTTGAGATGAGGAGACTGGCCCAGGATGCTTAAGTGCCTTGCCAAGTCCTGCAGCGAATGAACGGTGGTATCGGGATCAGGACCCAGGCATTCTGGCTCCAGAGTTAGCCCTTGTGCTAGTTCCTGCCTCTGAACCCAGAAGAGATCACGTGACCAGCAACCATTATGTGTAAAGGGAGATGACACGACGGTGCAGCCACTGGAAGAATTAATCGGAGAGGATTTCCTTTCCGTGGCTAGTGACATAGGCTGGAAATGGCAATCACTTAAGCGGAGCAGGTGGTTACTGCTGGGAAGCGGCTCCGCCTGTGTCTCCTTCATTTCTGCACGTTTCCCGGGCAGATGCACTGCCAACTTTTGCTCCGGAAAGTCTTCTCCACGATATTTGTTGCAAGCAGCTTGGGAGGATAGAGGTAGTGTCTCCGTCTGGGGCACAGGGAAGGTTTTTGTTTGCTGTGCAGTAGAAAGATAATGTCTCTTTTCAGGGTAAAGGTTGGGCAGGTTTGCTCACAGCCCATTATAAAGAGTCGGGTTTCCTGAGTCTGGGGCTCCTGGGCTGCCGCATTGCCTTGGCTCGGCCACCACACTCATGCTACCTGCAGGGCTGTGAATCACGAAGTCCTCGGTCTCCGACCCGGGAGTCTCATGTCTTCCGCCAGCATCCCTGAGAGTGGTGGGCTCACTGGCTATCTTGTGTGTAGGGGTATGTTATCTCACTTGATGTGCTTGCTTTGCAAAATGCAAAGGGTCTGAACGATCAGACCCTTCACGGTTCTCGACAACTTTGTTTTCCTCTCTCACATGACGGGGGCTGGAGGTAGGCAGACGAGCACTGGTGTCGCAGCTGCAAAAGCCAGCACGCTCCCAGTTCCTTCAGCTTTCAGCCGCACCGCTTAACGCTTCCTGAGGCCATGCGCAGCCTGCCGGTGCGCAGGTGGGCTGGAATAAGTGGGCGCGTGAGCTTTCCCAGATGCCCTGCAGACGGACACCTTTGTAACTCAGTGTCGACGCAAAGTATGAGGACGGCTGGGAAACGTGGTCACTTGGCTGAGCACAATGTCACTGAGTATATAATTGGTGCTTCGTGACAAAGAAGGAGAATGGAGTTGGGCAAGCTGTAAGCCATCCCCGCGGTGGCGATGTGGGCCCTGGAGTGGGTGCCAGCAGAGCAGGTTGTTCTGTGTGGAGATTTCCAGCATAAATAAATATTTGATTCCAAAGCCAGGCCCTACCCCGACCCCTTCCTTTGCCAAATGCAAAGCAGCGTGGGTGAGGGCGGGCTCTTATTGCATGCACGCCCACCTGCCTGCGGAGACCCTTGTGTGCACCGGGCATCTGGTCATGGAAGCTGTGGCATCTTTGAACCTGCAGTGACTCTTGCAAGCCATTAATCTGCAAGGACACCTTATCTCCAGGTCACTACCCTATACACCAAATATCGATTAAGTCTGCCAGGGGCGTGTTAATTATTTCTGTAGATGGAGCCATTGCACTTGGTCTGGGCAAGAAACTGTTCGGTGAGGAAAATGCATTGGTTCAGAGAGTCTGTGAGAGCACACTCCTCGCACAGGAGGGTCTGTCCATGTCTCCGTCCCCGACATCGAGGGGCTCCAGACGGGCCATCAACACCAGTGTCCCCTGGAGGTATCATGGGGCCCTTTTCCAGGGGTCTGGCTGGAGAGTTTTATCATTATTTGTCTTCCAGACCACATGTTAGTGGCTCAGACAGCTCTCCCTGACGAGGATAAAACGACGCTATTGGTAATATTTAAAGCGGTTACCGTGATTGGGTGCCTAATATGTGCCAACCTAGGTGCTTTGCCTAAATTATCTTATTTAATCTTCATGACATTCCCAAGAGGTTGGTGTGTTGTTGGCCCTATGATATATCTGTGTATATAGATTTAAGAGAGGCTATTACATAATTTGTTCAACTTGTTCAGGCAGGCAAATGGAGTGGGTGGGGCTGGAATTCTGTATAAGTCCCCATGACCCCAAGGTCTCGGCTCTTCACATCACAGTGCAGTGGCTGTCACTGTCACAAACAGAAGAGCCTTAAATAAATCCTCCTCCCCTCCGTCCTCCCCTCCCTCCCCCCCTCCGTCCTCCCCTTCCTCCTTCCCTTCCTCCTTCCCTCCCTCCTCTCCTCCCTCCTTTCCTCCCTCCTCCCCTCCCTCCTTCCCTCCCTTCCTCACTCCTTTCCCTTCTTCCTTCCATCCAGTGTGTCTTCCCTAACGTTCCCTCTGTTCCAGGTGCCAGCTGTACAGTGGTGAAGGAGACCAATATAGTCCCAATAATTATGGAACAGACATGTCATTGTCACTGTGCTGTTTTCGTAATTATTATTTTTAATGTCCTCATAATATTCTATCATGTCAGTGTACCATAATCACCTTCAATATCACGTTACTGTTGAACAATTACGTTTGTCTCCAGTTATTTTCTATTATAGATAATGAGCTTCTTTAAATCCTTTTCTGAAAAAATAACATAACCGCAGATGATTCTTCAAGGAGTATCTTTATGCCTATAGGTTTATTCTTTTGTTACTTTTTCTTAGGAAAAAACTCTAGGGAGAGTTCAATTCCTGGGCCAGAGGGCACGTACTTTTCTGTTACTTTTCAGAAGTGTTAATAATTAAGTGTGACTGTGTGCAGACCCCCAGCAGGTGCTTTACTCATGGCGTCTCATGTCATCGTCATAGGAAACGTGAAAGGGGAAGGAATTACCCCACAGTCACCATCTGGGACATGAAAGGAGCATCAAATCCAAGGTTTGCAAAGGCCAAGGTCCATTTCATTTTTAAAAAAATCCTCACGTAAGGGGAGATATATATATATATATATATATATATATATATATATATATATATATATATTTGATTTTAGAGAGAGAGGAAGAGAGAGGGAAAGAGAGGGAGAGAGAAAGAGAAACATTAACATGAGAAAGAACATCTGTTGGCTGCTTCTTGTACATGACCCGACTGGGAATCAAACCCACAACCTAGGTATATGCCCTGACTGGGGATCGAACCTGCAGCCCTTTGGTGTACAGAACGATGCTCCAACCAACTGAGCCACCCAGCCGGGGCCAAAGTCCATTTCTTAACACACTATCCACTCAGCTTATGCGAGTGAGGGTCACCCACTCAGTTTCTTTATGAGCCGGTGGTGCAGTTTCCTTTAGACTGACGTGGGAACCAATGCCGAACGGCTGCCTCAGAGGTTTTCTAACTCTCCGTTGCCCATCTCCTGCCTTCTCTGGGTGACAGGAGTCAGTCCACAGACGAGCAATGTAAACATTCGGTAAATGGTAGTCATTCTTCATCGTCATTATCAACATGTTGCAAGATTTCGGCTGAGGCTCTTCCAACCCAGGTTGCCATTCCTTACTTGGGTCTTTTCACTGAACACTGTGAGCCACACACTTTGAGAACAAAACAGATTTGATGGATTTATCAAGGAGTAAGACATATGTCAAGACTGATCTCTCTCTCTCTCTCTCTCTCACTCACTGAATGTTTTCTGAGAGTTGCTGCAAGTTTACAGAATGTTTTAGGGGGAAAGGGAACCTGGGGTGTAATCAGGAAGCATTTCTGATATTGCTAGGGCAGATCTTAGCATAAAGGGCCTTGAGTCGCTAAGTCTCCAAGAAATTATTGTAATTTCTTTTCTCAATCAAAATAAATACTCGCCTGTGTCTCCAATTTAGCATTGGTGATTTCATCTTCAATTGAGTAAATTTCAGGCTCCCACAGAATTTGTATCCTTGTCCGGAGTCCAGTTTTACCTGCTGGGCGTCATGAGTCTCATGAGCCTCACCTACAAAGTGGGGATGAAAGGAGGACCTGCCTCAGCGGTCGCTGCGAACGTGAAATGAGGTGGGAAGGCGTCAAGAAGTTGGCAGGCGTTTGCGGAATGGCCAGTTTCACCGTTCGCTCGTCATGTTGTCGGACAACTTCCTCACACGTGGCCAAGCTCGACCAAGTTGCTAGGAAGATCTAGAGATTTTGGACGTTATCACTTTTAAATTTAAAAAACAAAAAGAAAGAAAAAACTAGTTAATTAATTAATTCATGTATTCATTGAATCGTTGCATATTTACCGAGCCCCTTACGTATTGGACCCACGCTGTGGCCTGGGGACACCCACGCTGTGTCCTGGGGTAAAATACTGAGCAAGGTGTCCCTGTATGAAACATCAAGGTGCCCTGTGGGGAAGCACTATTACGAATGGCTTCCTTTCCAGGCTTACTTGGCTGAGTGCATATCGTTGTGTAGCTGGGATTGGGTCTGGTGACTCCAGACAGTTCTTGGTGATGAACTTCAGGGACCAGATGGGGCCAGCGGGATGCTTTGAGTTTCATTGGTACTGAATGTTCAGAATATCTCAGATTGGCTTGCAAGTTAGTTGTTGTTGTTCTTTTTTTTTTTTTTTTTACCAGACTATTTACCTCCCTCCCCACCAAATGAGCAGGAGTCTGACATAATTACAGCACAAAAACATTTCCCACATTAAGTCTTTGATGGCGAAAGAAGCCAGGATGCCGGGGCGGGAGAACCAAATGCGTATTTCTCTTACTTGCAGAAAGGTTCTTGGAGATGCAGGCTGTTAAGCTGCGAGCCCCCAGACAGGAGGGGCTCAGGCTAACCGTAGTGCCGGCACTGGGCACATTTGTCCCAGCTGCCCAAATTGCTCAGGCGGTTTCCAAAGAGGCCATTTTATTCTGTTGTTTATGAGAACTGCACAAGGGTCTCGAACTGGAAAAGCTATACCGTGCATTGTGAAAAGCCTGCAAACTCGAAGATATCTGCCATAGGAAAACGGTAAAATGATTTTCTTTCATCATTTTCAGGTACACTTTGGGGAACAGCCTGACCAGGATTCCTCAGGGCTGTCCGTGGGGTTTCAGCTTTTACCTGTGAGTTCAGGGAAGCCCACACACGCAGGGCTGGGAACTGAGGTTTTCCAGTCTCCTCTTGTTGCTGGTACAGCACCTGCCTGGTAATTGCCTTAGCGTTCATTTGTACACTTGCGGAGTCTGGTGTATCTAAATTAACTTTTAAAGTGATGCTAGAGGATCATAAAATGCATTGTTCTCATCTACCTTGAATCAGAGAAGCAGCAACACAGAGGTCAAGGGTCACTCTTCCAGGAGTGTGGATAACATCGGAAGTGAAGACAGATAACTATATTTGATAGTTGTCTAGGATCAGGTTTGAAAAGTGGCTAAAAGGCCAGATTGCAAAATCCCCGTGGGTTAAGGGCCATGTCCTGGATCTGACACTTTCAGCCCTGTAGCCTTGTATATGTCCCGAGCCCTTATTTATCCTTTGTAAAGAGTTGTTGTAATGATCAGATTAAGTGGGAAAAAATTTAAAACACTGGAGGCGTGGAGGAAGACTTGAAGAATTTATTGTTGAGTGAAAAAAATGAAAGAAATGATGAACGAATGAGTGAATGAATGAATGAATGAATGAATGAATGAAGATGGTCTCTGCAAACCTGTCACCAGACTGCACTGGTGACTCGATATGAATTATATTCAGTGACTCTGACACTCAGTGTTGGCTACAGAATTGTGGGGCCACATACGGAATGCAAGTGTGCGGCTCCACGTGCAAAGATTAAGAATTGTAAGGTGGCGACAGCTGAGCCCGAAGCCAAGTGCAGGCTCGTCGTGCATGGCACCACAGGTGACTGCACGCCGGTGAGGCCTTCCTGCTCGCTTTTAACCCCCTAAACCCTTTGCCACCTCCCCCCGCCCCCTCTCCCCTGCAGCCACCACTCTGCTGCCCATCGCCAACATCCCTTGTTGGTTTATCCACTTTGTGAGTGTTTCCTAAGCTCTTTGGCAATCTGCGTAAAGACCTGGAAAACACCAGGTGCAATTAAAATCGCTGAAATGCCTGGTTTTCTGCTTTCTGTTTAGGAGATCTCTTTGAGGGAGGGGGAAAAGTTTGTTTTTATCTACAGTGATGACATGGTTGGAAGAGAAGAAAGAGTATCGCAGTGTTATGAATTCCTGGGCTCTCTTTTCATTTTCCTATATTACAGAGTTTGGAAATGATTTCCATTTTTCTTACTAAATAGTGCATTATCTTCCTTGTAAAGGCCCTAACAGCAGCCTGTGTTTATTGAAGGTGGAGAATGCTTAATAGGGGTTTCATTAATCCACAGCCCTAACGTAGGGGGCCATCTAATGACAAGAGGTTAAATTGGGACAACTGCTAACTCTTTGTTCTCCTAATGATCATTCTCCCAGTGTGAGTTGCTACCATTTCAAAAGGACAAGGACATTATTTTGCCTGTTCTTCGAGCAGCCTGAGCTGTAGCAAGATATTTCAGTTAGTTAAGGCTGGAGCTAATGAGGCCAAGGTCATGAGCTTGATCCCTATGTAGAGGGATTAGTTAGCCTCAAAAGAAAATCCGGACTACTCCTTCTACTTCAGGCAGCCGGTTCACAATTCCTGACCCAGGGGACACGTGGGGACATGTGGATGAAATAACAAATTGGTCAGCTTGCAGGAAAAGCAGATTCTGGTTCACCTGCCGTAGTTCTTCTCCCCCGAGCCTTTGGCAGACATCACTAATTGATCTGACAGTCTTTCCTACTGAACTCAGACAGAACCTCAGAATCCTTCTTAACACAGCGTTCCAGATCAGGGGTCAGCCCGTTCTGGCCTTCGGGGCTGAATCTAGCCCACCACTTGTTTTTATGAATAAAGTTTTATTGAAACACAGCCCCGTTTATTAGTTTACCTCTTGCCTATGGCTGCTTTTGCACTGCAAAAGCAGAGTTGAGAAGTTGTGACTGAGATTCTGTGGCTCACAAAGCCTAACATATTTATTACCCCGCCTTTCCCGGAGCAGGTGTGCTGACTTCTGCTTGAGCTGGTCACAGTATCAGCAAGAGGAGGCACTTACCTCTTTTTCCTCCTGGATTTGGGAATGCTTATTCACTGCACGAAACTCCTTTTTTTGAGAGAAATTGCATCCCGCAGAAGGGAATCCCCCTTCGCACACTTTCTTACACTTAGAAATAATTAACTGTGTATTTTTTGTTTTATTTATTGACTTTCAGTGCAAAAATGGTTTAAGAGTTGGGAAAGTTTGGGCCATTATTTAAAGAGCCGTGATTTGCTAAAGAAATGAAAGGCCTTCGAAGTTTTACTGCGACTTTTACTACTGGTCAGCTTACTGACTAGTATTTAATTAAGGAAAGGGAAGGCTTATTAAAAAAAATATGGGAGCATGTGCCCTCCTGAGGAAAAACCAATTTCCCCTTTTGGTATGGGAAAAGGACATCAACTCTTATTTAGGATTTTGATTTTATCATATAGTTTTATGTTCCTTCCTGCGCTTCCGGAGACTCTTCGTTCAGACTGTCTTCGCTGCGTCTTCCAGAAGCCTCGTTGCCGGATCGAAGGCTGAGTGCCCACATAATTTCTAGCTGTTCGAAATGGCCTCAGAGTGGTTGGTTTAGCTGCCAAGGACAGAGGGAAAAATCATTTACAAAATTCAGAGTCTTTTGTTTTTCTCTGAAGAAAAGAAGTCCCTCCCGTGGTCAGCTGTGGATCGTGCAGTCTGTGTTTGATTTCCAAGCGGGCTGGAAGTGAATTGGCCTGCAAACAGAAAAGTGACATGCAAGGAGGAGAGTCATGAAAAGGAAGAAAGTCACTTTCTTTGTCCGTCTATAAATAAGCGTTTGCCCTTGGCCTTGACTGAAACTTTATTTGACCCAAAGCCCGTTTTAATAGGTATTATTTTCTTTGGCTGTGAAGAAAGTCTGTTCTTCAGGTGACAGTGTCTTGCATTGCCTTTGAGGGACAAGTCTCTTCCCCAATAAGAGGAGCTCTGTTCTTTACTCCAGGGGTGGAGCTGGAGGGCCAGATCTAGCCAATCATGGACTCAGATTCCTCTGGCCGCGGTGACTGGTCCATGGGAGACACGTGATCCACGATGGCCTATTCGGAGAGAGTTGCAGGACGGGTGGGGGAAGAACCAGCAGGTGAGTCCATTTCCTACCATCTTTAGCCTGGGGTGCCGTAAGTCCAAAGCCACCAAGGACCACAGTATGACCCTGGGGATGAAAACTGCAGCACAAGGCTGAGCGGAAAGGGAGGGAAGGGCCGAGTCCCGATGACATCACCTGAGTCCTGGACAGAGCTGTCCAGCCTCCCCTGGATGTTTTAGTTCTGTAATAAATCGTCTCTTCTATGGAAGACAGTTCGCACTGGGGTTTCTGTCACTTCCCATTAATAGCACTGCTGGGCTCTCTAAGCAAAGATGGCCAATTCGGTAAAAGTCGTGACCTCGGAAGGCCGCCGCGGAATTATGCACCTTAGATTCGCACTCTCTGCTGAGTTTCCCGAGCAGTTTTGTTAAGTTCCCCCGTCCTTTGGTGTCCCTCGTGGAAAGAGCAAACTGAGAAAGATGTGGAAATCCAATACTGTAATCAACACTATATAGTTTTTTAACTTGCTGGCAATTTTCTGTGGGTCATTAAATTCCCCAAATATGAAACTCCTTCATTGAAATGTGGATCATGTAAAACAGCCTGGAATATAATTGCTATTTCCATGGTATCCAGATCCCTGAGGCCCCGAACGGAATTTGTGCTGGTCATAATAATTTTCCTCTTTCTGTCTTTGGTTTAACTCTGTAGCATTGGGTGGCCTATTGCATTTAACAAAATCATTTCTACGAAACTGTGTGTGTATGCGCATGCAAACATGCAAATATTTTGTTTTGTTTTTTTCTCAGACTGGCTGGGCGGCAATCAGAAAATGTTTTGTCACAGCCGTCAGTGCCAGAGTCTGCACCGATAGGCCACTAGGTTGCTCAGGGGGTTACCTCATCGACTAAGGTGATTGCCGTTTGGGATCTTGGAAGAACCCAAAAGATGGACAATAAAGATTAATTGCTTCTGTAGTGACGTGGGAAGTTTTATCATCTTCCAATACCCAAAGAGCCACAGGCCACCCAAAGAGCCAGAGTACCCAAAAAGCCGTGCCATTTCAGACCAGGAGTTATGGCGGTCACAGGACACCCTGTCCCCCAGCACAAGCCTACATCCCTCCTCCATGTTAAGTCTCTGTCGGGCACATCACAGTGACGTCATGTTACGTGATTAGAGATGGTCGCCAGGAAAGATGGCATGAGTCCCCCTGCCCGTGCACCCCTAACTGCTTCGCTCCGCAGCGCCTTCCAATCCCGTTGTAATTCCTCGGTGTCTTGTGAGACCCTGCTCGTAAGCACGTTGGCAGATTTCCAACGTCTCATCTGCCCAACATTGGTTTGTTTTACTTTGGCAACAGCTCTTTTGTAGGCCACTTCTTCCCACACCCCATCCACGTGGTCACTGGATGGTCCCCGTCCCACAATGCCTTAGGTAGGTCACATAATCAAGTCCTGGCTAATCAGCATATTTCTTTCCTTTGGCCATGGTGATTGGGTTAAGGATAGACTTATGGCCCAAATCAGTCCAGTAGAGTAGATCCAAGATTTCTCTTGAAACTACTGGGAAGGAAATTTACATTGTACTAGAAATGTAGGCATAGCGTTTCTGTGCTGTATGTTACCGCCATCCGAGGACACCTGAGAATTATGTCAGTGCAAAAGAAAGTAGAACTGAGACAGAGAGACTAGGTGCTGATGACATTGTTTGAACCCCTGGGTGTAGCTATTCCTGAAGCGAGCTTATCGCCCTAGATTTTTCAGGTGTGTGAGTCAAGAAATATTTTTTTTTCTTAAACTAGTCTGAATTGGATTTCTGTCACTTGTGGCAAAAAGAGCCCCGAGTTATACAAATAATCAGAACTAAGCTTTATTTGCTGGGGTCTCTCACCTGTGTCCAGCATCAATAAGTTGGCAAATGAAATACTCAGGATTACACAGGCTGGAGCTAGGGGAAATGTGAAAAGCAATTTAACACAAAAGGAGTGGAATAATTCCACAAAGGTGGCTCCACTTAATAGGGAGGGAAATGCAGGCAGAGTGTGCTGTGAACTGCTTACTTGTGGAGAAAGTGGAATTCTACAGAATAACCCGGGAGCTCAGCAGAGACACACATTCTTCCCAAAGACGCTCTAATGCTCAGGTCTTCACTGCACATCTAAGTGAGTGGCTGCTTCATTGGCGGGACTTTGTGATTCTTTCTGTTATTGCAGTGGGTTGTTCTGTAAGTGGCACATCCAAATTGTCCTCAACCAGCCTCCCACCGGGGGCTGGGAGCTCCCCCAGGGTAGGGACCACCCATCACTCAACTTAGTCTACCAGCCGTATACTCAAAATGATGTATTAATGTTTAAGAGCAAGGGCTTGAGAGCTAAAGAACCAAGTTCAAGACCCTCCTTTGTCACTTGCAGGCCACCAAAGTTTGGGTAAGGTACTTCATTTATTTGAGCCTCGGTTTCCTTCTCTGTGAAGTGCAGGTGGTATTGGCACCTACCTCGTGCGCCTTGGTAATAATTCAGTGAGACAACTGACTCTTTCAGTCGCAGGGGTGATGTGTACAAGGCCCTCAAGCGGTGACTGGCACAGAAGGGTGCTCAGTGAATGAACTGAGGGACCTCATTTGAGGGCTTTGGGGTTCCATTCACATCCGAGACTTCATCGCTCCCGTCTTTCCCATTTTGCCTCAATTTTTAAAGGCAAAATAATTATTACTATTAGCACAATATACATTATTATCTGATGTATGGGACGGCTTCTGTTTACTGAATTCCTACTCTGTTCCAGACGCTGCTTGCCAGTCTTACGGGCTCTGTCTTCTCAGGCAAATTTGGCAAATGAGGAAATGTTGGCTCAGGGAAGGTAAAGATTTGCTGAGGGTCGTACAGGCAAGGAGTGGCAGAGATGGGGTTCGAGCCCAAGTCTATCTGATGTTAAAGCCAGTGATTTTCCATGACATAAGCTTTGTATTCAAAATATGACCCATTGCCTGAAATGTAAAATCTTAGGCTCCACCCCAGACTTACTGAATTAGACTTTGCATTTTAACTACTCTGTCAGGGGGTGCCCGGACACGCTAGTTCTGTGAAGCTCTGTGCTACCTGAACTTTCAGCTCTGTGTCATCATACCTAAAAAATGTAGAATGTTCCAGTATGGCTTTTCATTGTGGCGTGGGGGTTTGTTGACAATTTCCAATTATTTTCAGATGGCAATGGGACTGTGCTTAAAATCATGTTTAAAGACATGGGTTTAATGGTTCATCCCCCGTGTGGTCAGTATTTCTTGATCTCCAAAAAGCCTTTCTCTTAATTGTTTGCACAAATGAGTTGAGTTGCTTTGGGGGCACTTGCCAATTACTGTCCAGTTGATGAAGTGGATTGAAAAATGAGATTTCTGACCGTTCTCTGACTGATCTGGTTCCAACATACAGAAGTGGTTTATGGGTCAGAATTCTTGACAGGTTCAGAATTACTTTAATAATGTGAAAATCGAGGCTATTGATTGAATCTAAATCCCCCACAAATATAAAAACTTGTTGTTTGGAAAACTCCATGCCGATTGGAAATGTTCAGAGACGTAGGGGAAAAAAAATCCTTTGACTTATGGGGACCGTTCCTCTTTCCTGCCCCCCTATTACTTTTCACTGTCGTGAGTTTTAAAGAGTATTCATGGCTTAAAGGCTTATTGCACAGTTTGTCTCTTGAGCTTTGTAGATGAAAAAAGGAAAAAAGGTGAGTAAAAAGTCACCATGAAGTATTGCATCTTAACAAGAAGCTTCAGTCTATTAAGGGCAAGACAGTGGGCAGGGAGTGCATTGGGAAGCAATCTCCCCACGTTTGACTCCCCCCGCCCTTCTTAGCAGCTGGGCAAATTGGACAGATGCCTTAACCTTGCCTTGCCTCTATCTCCCTAAAAGTACAATGACATACTAATACCACCTGCCTCTTCGTTGACAGGGAGGTCAAGAGACTTTATGAAATGTGTAAGCACTTCGAAAAGCACTGAATAAATATTAAACCTCAGCATGTGCCTCACATCGGCTCCGGGTCTGTCTGCTCGACTCAACCTGCATCTATGAGCCCCTGGAGGGCGACCACGCTGCGTCCGCGCGGCAGACAGCTGGTAGCGGCTCCCACACGCACCAGTGACAGTTACACAGCAGTCAGAGCCCTTGAGGTCAGACTGCCTGGGTTCAAATCTTGCCTCCACCACTTACAAATAAGTTTTTCAGCTCTCGGGTTTGGTGTCTTCATCTGTGCACGGGAAGAATAGAACTTACAGGGTTGCTGTGAGGAGTCTACAAAAACACACAGAAAGCACATGTGACATTGTCTTGCATGTGGTATATACTCATTCATTGCCAGCTGTTATCCTTATTGATGTTTTTGTTATGAATTACATCCCTCTGTGAAATTTCAGCCACAGCCAGACTCATGCTCCTCTACTCTACCAATTCTCGTTGAATGCAACGTTAAAAAAATGCCAAAACAAATTGGACATAAGATTGTAAATGAAAACAAGGCTCAGGGAACATATCACATTTTAATGTTTTTGTGGATTAAATTTTAGTTAACTTGGTCTGAGGTGGAAAACGGTGCTGATAGCAGTACAAGAAGCAAGAGAAAATAATAAATGTCCACCAATCAAAAAGACAGCAATAAAATGTTCCATGAGGGCAGTGAGGCTGTTCACACGCCTTCCAATTGGCATCTTCTATTATCTCCTCAAACCATATCAACTGGTAAATGGAAAAATGTCACTTACAAACACAAAACAAATGGGGGGGAAAATCCAAGAGCTACAAGATGAAGTCATCTAAAGCCAGGCAACAAATGTCTTGAATTCTAAAATTTTAGGAAAGAGTTGAAGCAAAGATGAGTCGTGTAATATAACGTGTACTGACAGGTAGACACCCGGGCTATTATGAGACATAAAACAGGGAAGAGGAATTGAAGGAGTTTCAGGCAGGAAGCTGAGGGGTAGCCCCTCTGAAGCAATGGCACAGAGATGTGGATGACGTGGGGACGTGCGTGTCTAGAGAGCAGGGCTCAAGGGCCTTTTAGGCAAAGGGAAGAGAGTGTGAAAGGCCCTGAGGTAGGATGGTGCTTGGGGAAATTCAGGAGGCCAGGTTAGCTGCGACAGAGCGGGCGATGGAGGGTGGGCCAGTGGGGAGAGCTTGAGCTCAGTGGCCAGACAAGCCTTGGATGCTGAGTAATTTGGGAGAATTACTGAATTTCTTAGAGGCTGTTTTTGGTTTTAAACCAGCAAAATGGGGACAGTATCACCAGCATGATTCTCATGAACGATCAATGAGATAATTTGTGGAACGTGCCTGATAAAGTTCTTGCAGGGCAGGTGGCGCCCGAGAAATGATAGCCGATAAACAGAGCAAAATGGCAAAACCACACTAAATCTAAAGGCAAGGTCAAGGAGACAAACCAGCCTCGCAGTCGGTTCCTGCGTGTTCATTTCTTACCTACTATCTGCGAGGTGCGTGGTCACAAAAGTAGCTTCTGAGATGCTATTGTCCTCAAGGGGCCCTCCGTCCACTGCAGGGGACAGAAGGATGGGGGACTTGCCTAGGAAAATAGGACTTGGCTTCCACAGGGGGATGGCAGACTCACTGAGGCATCTGGATTCATAGGATCCGTTTAATTTCTGGACAGGGAGGCCTTGCAAAGAAGCTATTGTCATAGGAAACTGAATATAGATCTTAATAGACTTTGTATGGATGGTTGGATGATTTGATAAGTAAGCTTTTCATTTCCTACCCACAAACTAGGGAGGGGCATCCACCCATACCCGCCACCCCCAGGCTTATCATGATGTTAGGGGGAAAAGTCCGAGGCCTCGTACTACCACGGACCCGGCGGATAAACAGCAGGCCTCCTGAGCGGACCTCTGCAGGCCGTATTTAGTATTCATGAGTTTCTCCAGTGATCGGCCGGCGTGCTCAGTGAAAACAGCACAGGTTGCCGAGGCTAGGAAATACATTTAATTCTTTAAAGCAGCATTGCCTGGGAACTTGCAGAGGGTGAGGGATGTGCTTTGAAAAGAAACAGTCCCAGAAGGTTTCAGCGTGGAAACCATGTTGTCTCCAATGTCCTCACATGTACGGCCGTTACAGCGGTAAGAGGGGACTCCAAGGTGATATGGCTGATTTTTAACAAACGTTCAAAATTGATACATGAAAAAAGTGTTATGCCTACCAGGACAATCTTTGGGGGAAACAGAACCTCCCCTCTGTCTCTCTTGTGGCGACGGCATGTAGAGACTAGAAGGCTCTTGGCTCGGGGTGACTTAAACTGTTAGGCATTTAAAGTGCATTTGCTGAGAGGAAAAGTCTGCAGGTTTTCTAAATTATCAAGAATAATTTCAAATTATCAAGAACCACTCATTGAGGAGCTGAGTACTATGAATGGTGGGCTTTTTTTTTTTTCCTTGAAAGTGGATCTGATGTTTAGAAAGATCTGGAAACCATTCAGGATCTTGTCTCATGACTGGGAGACCTGGCAGGCACCTCAAATGCCCACATCTAATGGATCTCTGGCCCTCTCAGCTACACTTGTTTTCTGACCACCTGTCCACCTGCTGTAGGTAGGTGGAGGCTTTGAGGGGCCTGAGGCTTATGGAATCCGAGGACACTCCATTTAAAAAAGTATCCACAAATATCTTGCTTTTGCAAATAGTAACAACCATGTGACCACATGAACTTATTGCTGAGACCCTCGCTGCAGCCTTGGTGGGGGTCTCTCTGTAAGGAGGGACCTGAAACTGATAGTCCATGACTCTGTGGCAAGTCCACCCCTGCCCGCCAGTTGTCCAAGATTCCCTCTTTTCCACTCCCCACCTTCACAGCCAGTTCTGTCTGTCCTATTTCCAAATACCTCTCAAATGTGGACTTCTCTCTGTAGCTACTGGTAGGGTCGCCTTCTCCTAGCCGCGAGTATTTTGCCTGGAGAGCTGTTGTGGGCAACTTACCGGTTTCCTCCTGCCCACGTTGGCGCTTTGTCCCTTTTCCTGCAGAGCAACCAGAGTGCCTGTTTGAACGTGTAAATCCAAGTTCATCACTCCCCAACCTAAAACTCTGTAGTCATTTCCCTGTGTGTTTAAGAGATTCTCATTTACTGTGATCGAAGTAGGAGCGTTCACTAAAATTATTCCCTATTACTATGTCATGTTCATTTTCTTGGGAACATTTGTCACAGTGTGTAATTATCTATGCATCTATTGTATTTTCTTGATCGCTTGTTTATTGTTTGTCTCTCTACTACGTTTTAAGTGCCAAAATGTCAGGGAACATTTCTATTTTACTTGACTACGTACTCGGTCGAGCATAGTAACTCATACATATGTTGCACTCGATGTTGAAGACGGGATTTAACGAGCTGAGTGTGGCTTTGCCGGTCAAAACCAAGGGGGGCTTCTAAGAAAAATGAGAGGTTTTCATGGGCGAATGGCTGGACTGAACTGAAGGCGATTGCCAGAGTGACTCAAGAATGAGCTGACGAATGGTCCCACCGCTCGGAGAAAGGGCGTGGCCTTCACAGGTGACCCCATGGAAGGAAAAATAATCCAACACACATAGTGGTGGGTAGACAGGTGTTGGTGTGTGTTAAAGAGTCATTTTCATGTCTCTGCAGTCACACTGTTCACTATTTGAAGGGCTTTGAGAAGGGACGTAAAACGGGGAAGCGGAGACAGGGCACGCGTGGTGGAATAGGAGAGGGCCCGCGGGGGAGGGGGAGTGGCCGATACGGTAAAGACTAATAGGTAGTGTTACTGAGCATTAACCATGTGGCGGGCGTGGTACTGGCCGCTGCACCTGATCTTCCAACAGCCCTAGGAAGGAAGCAGTGTTACTTTCTCCATTGTGCAGGTGAAGATGCCGAGGCTTAGAAAGCTTAAAGACCTTGTCTGAAGTCACAGAGCTGAAGCCACAGAGCTAAAGTCGCAGAGTCTAAAGTCACATTCTGCAGAGCAGGCTTTAGAATTCATGGATTTCTCCAGTGAAAGATGGAGCCAGAATTTGACCTGCAGCCCCCCATAAATAGTTTGCTTCTTATGAAGAAACAAACACCAGTTAAGTTAAGAAAGCTGAACAAATAACAAACATGGGTTATGTTGGCTCCTTTCATTTTTTGAAAAGTTCAGACAAAATTTTCACCCACGGGAGGATGAGAACATGTGGCCAATGAACCTGATTTATAGTCTACAATTTCCCAGTTATCTTTCTGGCAACTTATTACTAACATAAAAATATCATGCTCACCAAAAGACTACTGCTCTCTTATTTCCAAAGCTGTTAACAAGAAAAATTGTTTCTATTTTAAGAATTTTCTTAAAATATAGTCAAGAATTGCAACCTTCCTCTCCAACGTGTAATTTTCTCATTATAAACATCCTTTGATTTTTTTTTTCTCTCTTTCAAACTTTCTTCTGCTCTCGGAATGACACAGTATTGAAGCTGATGATAACGATGACATGAACACACTGTGTCATTGCTTCCAGAAAAGTACAGAAAAAGGCTGAAACTACTGTAAATCAGATCTATCCTGTTCTACATTGGCCTCATACACTTTGTCAGAGAACTGAGGTCATTAAACTTAAGATTCTCCAAGGAGAAGACACATCTCTTCTCCTGTTGGTCCAAGAAATCTTTGGGCCAATGAATGCTCTGGAACATTTTGAATTTTGTTTAGGATTCTTTCATATGAGTGATAGCATTGTGATCTGGGCACACCTTGATTTCTTATTTGGCTATCTAAATTAAAAAACTCAAATGGTGACCAAAAAAAAAAAAAAGGCCAACAAACAAAAGATCCCTTTTTGTTCTGGAATTCCCATTGCTAGAGTTCCCTTAGCAAGAGAGAGAATGGATATAATATATTGTTCTAACGCAGTGGGTCTCATAGTGAGGGGAGGCCCAACCCAATAGTCTGGCTTATACAAAAGGAAGGTCGGGCTGATTGGCACCTAAGGAGGTTCTTCCAAGGGTCTCGTCTCTGTGTTTGTTTCTTTCGAGGACACGGCCAACGATTGGGGTTAGGGCCATCTGTTGTGCCTAAGAACATACCATAGCTTCGGTATCTTCTTGGTCACTTTAAGAATTGCCTTCGCTTCTTTAGCAAACACTGGTTGACTATATTTATGTGGGTCTGTTTCTGGGCACTGCGTTCTGTTTCATTGCTCCGTGTGTTTGGTTCTTTCACAAATGCTGCACTGTCTTGATTACCGCAGCTTTATAGTAAGCCTTGAAATTGGGTAGTGTGATTCCTCAAATTTGTTCGCCATCTTTAGTGTTGCGTGGGCTAGCTCTTTGCCTTTCCACATAAACTTTGGAATCAGTTTGTCCCTAGCTATAAAATAGCTTGCTGGGATTTTGATTGCAATTACGTTGGGTCTATAGATCAAGCTGCGGAGAATTAACATCTTAACAACATTGAATCTCTCAATTTGCAAACATGAGATATATCTTCCTTTATTTAGGTTTTCTTTGATTTCTTTCGTCTGAGTTTTGTAGTATTTTTTGCATGTAGATACTGTTTATATTTGATTGCATTTATCTCTAAGGGTTTATTTTGGATGCTATTGTAAATGGTATTGTCTTTGCAGTTTTAAATTCCAGTTGTTTATTGCCAGTATATAAGAAAGAAATTCACTTTTCTATATTAACCTTGTATCTAGAAATCTTTCTATTTCTGTACTTGCTCATAGGCTCCAGAAAGGTTTATCTTTTTGTGCTTTTGGTCAGTCCTTTTAGATTTTCTGCTTGTAAGATCATGTCATTTATGAATAAAGACAGATTTCCTTCTTTCTAATCTATATGCCTTTTATTTCCATTTCTTGTCTTATTGCATAAACTAGGACAAGCTAGGAGTGGCAAGAGAGAACGACCATGTTTTGTTCTCAATCGTAGGAGTGAAAGCATCTACTTTTCCACAGTGAAGTATGATCTGAGTAGTAGATTTTTTATACATGTTCTTCAATTTGAGTCAAGAAATTGACTCATTTCCCCTCTATCCCAGTTTGCTGAGAGGTTTTTTTTAATTTCTTTCCCCCAATCACAAATGGGTGTTGGATATTGTCAAGTGCTTTGTCTGCATCAATTTACATGATTACATGACTTTTCTTCTTTATCCTGTTCATGTGGTAGATTATGATTGATTTTCAAATGTTAAACCAGGTGCATGTATCTGGAATAATATGCACTTAGTTATGGGCTTTTTATACATTATTGAATATGATTTGCTAACATTTGTTGAAGATTTTTGCAGTATGTTCATGAGAGATATTGGTCTATAGTTCTTTCTCATAACTTCTTCATTTAGTTTTTGTATTAGATAGTTCTGTTCTCATTGAATGAGGTAAGAAATGTTTCCTCTGCTTCTTTTTTTTTTATTGGTTGTAAACTTGCTGTAATTTCTTCCTTTAACGTGTGGTAGAATTCACCAGTGAAACCGTCTCTCCCTGGTGCTTTCTTTCTTAGAAGGTTATTAGTTTTTTATTCAATTAATAGATGAAGGCTTATTTAGTTTATCATTTTCTCCTTGTGTGAATTTCGGTAGTTTGTGCCTTTCAACAGCTCGGTCAGCTTCATCTAAATTATCCAATTTGTGGGTAACTAGTTGTTTGTAATAGGGAATCAGGTTCTTGGCACATTTAATTTTAGATTGATGTTCAGATGTGTTTTGTAGTCTAAATGCATACTTTTTGTTTTTAAATTTTTACTCCATTTCATCTAGTCATGATGAAAAAGAATAGGACTTGAATAAGTGCTGGTACAACGTTGGTGAACAAAGAAACTATTTAGCAAAGATATTCAAAGTCCAAAGTGGTGTGAGTTTGATAAAGAAAGTCTCTATTAGGATATAGCTCTATACTGGGAAATTAGTCAGTCTTTGTCCATAATCTCCTCTGACTCTGTGGTTATCAATTAAGAAGGAGGAATTTCCCTTCATTTAGAATGTTTCTGAAGGAAAGGGCCACAGGAAAAGTGCCCAGTTAATAACCCAGCTGTCATACAAGCTGTAAATTTCGATGAGCTCCTGGTCTGAGCTCGCGCAGACTAACCCATGAAAAACGCAGATAGAGCCGAGCGCAAAAGCGGCACCTTTATTTTCGAACCCACCCAGCCTTTGTTTTTCACATCTTTGTAGCTGCCCTCTGAACTCTGTCTTTTCCATCGTGGGCAACCAATCATGAAGTTTTCATTTGGGTGTACTGTAACTTATGAAATTATCTACTCATCGAGAAACGGCTTGGCCAGAGAGAACTGGGCCTGGTGGAGTGGACGGTAAAGGCGTTTATTCCTCACTGTCTCCTCCCCTTCATCCGTGCCCAGCCCCCACTCACGGGCTGTCAAGATTTCACGGGCTGTCAAGTTTTCACATATGCATAGGAATGTTTATAAATCATATCGATTAGAAATAATAGCTCGTATTTGTCGAGTATGTACCAGACACTGTGATACGTACTTTATGTAATGCCTCATTTAATACTTACAGCAACACTGGGGTAGGTTTTATATTATTATCTATCTTATAAATCGAGAAAATAAGGACCAGACAGGGCAATTAAATAATTCATGGCCACGTAGCTAGCGAATGGGTGAGGGGAATGTATATTAGTCTTCACCGTTGTGATTGCTTACAAAATGGACTCCAAACAGACTCCTTTCTGTAGCCACGCTCCTTGAATTGTGACTTTGAAGCTCCTCTTGTTGTGAGGAAGGGCCTATTTCCACCCTGAACCAGGGCTTGCCATGTGACCTGTTTTGGCTAATAGAACAGGATGATGTGACGGCGGGTAGAAGGACGGGTGGCCCCCTTTGCCATCATTCTTGTGACCTGCCCCAGAAATTTCTGGTCCCATCCCAGCTGCTTTGGGTTCTTGGGGGTGTGGGTACCTGTTTGAATTTTGCATCTGATACTTTATTTGCCTCCTTTTAGCCTCAACCCTCGTCCACGTTATCACTCAGCTCCTACTTTTACTGTTAACTGACTCACAGTCTGTTTTCCAATTCTGAGTTTCCAAGGCCGTAGCATTGAGGGAGGACGGGGTAGCAGCCGGCAGGGGTTAGACACCTGGGGTCCAGTCTCAGCTTTCCCACACGCAGACTGTCTGATCTTGGACTTGTTACTTAGCTCTCTGGACCCTAGTTAATTCTCTCTAAAATGACGGTAATTTTCATCCGAATCTTATGGGTTTTCTGAGGCAGGTTAAATGAGGTAATACACGTAACAGGTGTATCACAGTGCCAGGCACCGTAAGCACTCAGACATCATTAGGAGTCTTTTTTATTGTTATTGCTACAACAATTGCTGGCACTGTTGCTAGTGAACTGCTATGACCTCTTAGGGCTGCCGCGAGAATTTAATGAGATTCGGTTGGTCTGATACTCAGTGGGTGCTTGATACGCGGTTGTTATTAAATTAAACGAACGCCAGTAGAAAGGGCGGCACAGCACGCCTATTGACAACGCCGTCTACCTTGCAGAGTTGCTGAGTGCAAGGACGTCGTCACAGACCCGCAGTATGCCTGCTTCTGTCCCTCTGTCGTCATCGCTGTCACGAGAGTTGCTATTCGCTGACACACTTACAGTGTGGCAGGCCCCTCACACCTATAACTTCATTCAGCCCTCGTGCCAGTTCCGGAGGTGTTGTGACTGTCCCCTGTTTCACAGAGGAGGAAGCTAAGGTTAGAGACGGACGTGCTCTTCCCCCAGGGCCTGTGCATTGAGCCGCTGGGCTCCGCTGCCTTTCCCGTCAACATTAGAAGCTCATCGCCGTGGGCTGTACCCTAAGCGCTCACGGGAGACAAAGAGACAGGGAGGCCTTAGCTCGGCCAGGGCAGCGAGCAGAGAGGTCGGTCCGGAGGCGGGCTGGGCTGTAGCCCAAGTCGGAATCTTAACAATAGGCGGTTAAGTGAGTATGATATACAAGACCCTTTTCAGGTCTAAATTCATTACAAACATTTCAATCTCAGTGCAAACCCTCCATCAGCCTGCTTTTCATACAGCGTAATCGACGAGGCGGCTGGGCGAAGTCCTGTGCTCCTTCCGTGTGGTTTACTTTGTTCTGAAAGAACAGCGTGTGCCGAGAAGCCACAAAAGTCATTACCAAAAGTAATAAGAAGTAAAAGGTAATTATAAATTGATATTAAATCTCTCTGATCCATATTTTATTAGTTGCGAGGTCGCATAAATCAGAGGTGGAGTGAATACCGGCAATGTCGCTCATATTTTGAGGTCCCAGATTTTAACTTTCAGTCGGAAAAGCGTTCCAATCCTGACAAACTATGAATGGTCACCCCAGTGAATTGCTTCAACTGCCCCGTGTGTCTTAATGAAAGGGCAAAAATGTGCCCTGTTCCCATTTCATAGTGTATTTGATCTTTAAACTATCTGTCAGTTTCATTGCCTGAAATGATTTAGGGAAAGTCAGTGTGTGGACAAGATGGTCTCAAGTAACATCTAGAACTTTCTACCACCACATTTCTGTAATTTCCCATTTAGAGGTGAAACCCACACAGTGCTTAAGCTTGAGGGGACCCGCAGACTTTAGAGATGGATAAATTGAGGTTTACACGTGGGCAACCATTTTCTGAAGCCGCACAGTCGCCGAATCTCTTGCCTTCATTGATGGAGTCACCCGTTTACAAATATGATTGTCTGCTGTGTAACAGGAACTTGTACTGGGCCTTAGGGATCAATACGGAACAAAACAGACCTGAGCCTTGACTTCGTGGAAGTTGCTGAGTAGTGGGGAAAATTGAAACTAAATAAATAATCCTACTAATAACACGTGAGATTTCTGTGATAGATCCTGTGCTGAAAAAGTACAGTGTTAACAAAGATCTTTCTAGACGGGGAGGGTGAGGAAAGGCATTTGAACCGAATTCTGAAGCTGCGCCGTCCAATATGGTAGCTCCTAGCCACGTGTGGCTATTTAAAGCTCAATTAATTCAAGTGAATTAAAGTTTAAAATTCAGTTCCTCAGTTGCCTCAGCCACATTTCAGAAGCTCAGCAGCAGCCCCTGGCTACTGGCTGCCGTATTGGACCATGCAGGTCTAGAACCTTCCTGTTCCCACGCAAAGTTCTCTTGGGCACAGTGCTTGGAAGAATGATCATGAGCGATGAGGGAGATGGTCGTTCCAGGATGAGAGGCGATTTCGTGGGCAGTTCCTTCGGTGAGATCAGGGGTGTGGTCCACGTGGGGACCCATGGGAAAGCTGTGGCTTCTCAGCATGAGGATGCAGCGGAAGGTAAGAGACCCTGCGGAGCCTGCGGGACCTGGGTCAAGCCCTGACACTTCTTCTCAACAGTAGGAACTGTTGCGCCGTGCTAAGCGCAGGGGTGCGTGGAGGCCGCTTCCCGCCTTTGGAGGAGGAGGGGGGAAGGAGTCAGGGAAACCAGGGACTGGAACCCAGACCAACACGGCCCCAGCGACTGCATCCCCGAAGTGTGTTTGGGAACCACGGGAGCTCCGTGGCCCAGTCCAAATAACCTCCTCTCCTGGATTCAGTTTTGAATTGTTTGTCACAAAGCTCTTCTCCACCCGCTGAGGGACCAAGCGTGCTGCCCATTGTCCCACCTCATCCCTGAGCTTGTGCTGAAGTTGTGCCCCATGAGCCTTCTGCTGTGACCTCGACTGCCTTTGCCAAGGTCAAGTCGACTTTCCAGCCCCGGCAGGACTCTTCAGGCGGTCTTGCATAGCATCTGCCCCGATGTGGTTCCCGGAGTCTTTCCCTCTCAGTTCTCAAGTCCCTCTCCAGAGGTGGCCTTTCCTCCTTGCTCAGGCCCCGTGCCCACCTTCCTTCTCCGCCTTCATCCTGGGGACGGAGGTCCGGACGGTCTTCAGGCTGGGACTTGATAGACTTTGGGTTTTATCTATCGGCAACAGGAAATGAAGGAAACACTGTCCTCGGAGGATCAATACGGTCAAATGTGAACTTTTAAAAGCCCTTTGGCCTCAGTGGTGAGAATGAATGAGGGGCTCCCCTGGATTCTGGGTGACCCGGTGAAAGCCCATCAGTGGCCAGGTGGGTGCTGGTGCTGGTTTACCCGAGTGATGAACATGGCAGTGAACATGGAGAAGTGGAGGCCCACCTTCTAGAAGAAGGCCCAGGGGACCGTTAGAGACGCCCCACGCCCGCTTCTAGACAGGGCGAGCGGCCCCTGTTTCTGCCGGCTTGTCGTCGTGGATTAGATACTGTGTTGTGGACCTACAGCAGTGATGCCTCATTTATTCCCAAGAAAGTTACGGTGTCAGAACTTTCAGCCGGAAGGAGAAATAAAGGGGACTATAAGCACTGGAGGGGAAGGGGGGTCCGAGGTGTCGAAGCCGGTACCAAAAACCTGGGGAAGGGAAACCGCGCCGTCTCCCTCCCTTGTTTCACCTGTCAGACAGGCCCCTTACCTGACACCAGTGCAAAATGCCTGCTGTAGACCCTCTTTGTGACGGTGTTTTCACCCGCTGCTCTGTGGGAGAGCCCGCCTTGTGTGGTCTGGAGTTAGGGGGCGTGAGTGCAGGCTCGCTCCCACATACAGATTCCACAGTTTGTCGGGAATTTGGGAATAACTCCTGAGCGTCTATTCCTTTCTCTTTGACATGACAGTGTTTCCATAGTGATGTGAACTTGAGTTTTCGAGAGGCTATTTTGATGGGCTTTGGCAAAGCACGTGAAACCACTAATTGCTCCTGACTCTGGCTTCTTTGGCACTGGCTTGTTATAAAGGAGGTGGGTGGGCGGGGAGACTGCCTTGGGGGGCTTTGGAACGACAGTTGGGCCCTGCGTACGTCTGCGACGGAAGCCATGTCCTCCCTGCCCTTTGGTGCTGTGACTCGGCCCCCTCTCTGCTCGGCCCATGCCAGCCACCGAGCAGCGGGATGGATGTGCAGGCAGCGAGGATTTGCTTCTTTGGCCAAAGATTTGGGGACTGAAGGTGCTCGCCGGGCCGGCTGTTGCTTACATGTCATCACTTGACTTGCCTTTGTTACAGGCATTCCTTTCCCCCAGCTCACCTGGGCCGAAGTCCTCACCGAGTTGCCCTCAGAAGGTCACTTTGCACCCACACAGCCCTTTCTCGTCATGGCTTCGAGTCACATTGGCTTCTTTATTAATACTTTCTTGTAAACTTAATTAAGGCACCTTCTTGGTGAGAGCTGAGACAGTCAGCAGGCAAACGTTCATTTCAGGTGGATTACCAAAATGCAGTAAATTCATTTGCCTCTGTGTTCTTTTACTGTTTTCTACTGAAAGCAAAATACAACCACATTACTCCCGAGATGCTGGTTGCCAGGGGCAGATATCCAGCTCGATTCACTTTGCATGTGAAAAAGATGTAGAGGCTCTTCTGAGTAAGTGGCGTCATCAGTGGCCTGTCACAGGGAGCCCAAGGCCCAGCACCTCTGCCCACTGGGTCCGGGTTTCAGAGTTAACGAGGAACATACACTGCACTCAAGCACTGGATCCTCACAGAGAGAAGAGACAGAGAAATATCAGCTTCAGTGGTGGGTGCTGGACCCCACGGCCATCGGGTTCTCCCAACAGCCTACTCAGGGCCATTGGCTCGCATGCACCCATCTTGTGCTGCAGAAGGACCCTGTCCTCTCCCCACAGGGGACAGAGATAGCACTAGGGTTGGCCAGCTGCCGTATGGCACACACACTGAAGCCGAACAAGAGCAGGTGTTGAGTTTGCAGTGGAAAGATAGTCCCACGCAAGGTGATAAGCCAAGGACAGGCTGTGAAGACTTGTCTCAGGAAGGAAGTGCTCCAGCCCCAAGGCCCGTCCTTGAGTCGCCTAGAGGGTGGGAGACTGCATGTCCCAGTGGGCTCCATTTTGGCCAAGGCCTGATATGGGGGATCTTCCTGTATGAGTGAGCAGATGTAGTAGGAAAATTTTAACCTCCATCTTTCTGTTTCTTGTCCAAGTTTCCCTATCTTGGCATCATTCTCTAACACTGCTTCCCAAGAACACTTATATCAGCTGGCCTCGATTCCTACCCACCAGGTGCTGGAGGCAGAGACAGAGTCCTCTTCCTTCTGCTTCCAAATATCAGATCCTCACGGGCCAACTCTGCATTTGCTTGGATCAGTCATTGTGGCCAAGGGCATGAAACATCATGACTGGTGAGCCCTGACTGGCGTGGCTTAGTTGGTTGGAGCGTTGTCACATAAACTGAAAGTTCACAGGTTTGATTCCCAGTCGGGGCAGATGCCTAGGTGGCAGGCTCGGTCCCCAGTCAGGGTGCGTGAGAGAGGCAACCGATTGATGTTTCTTTCCACATCAATGTTTCTCTCCCTCTCTCTCTCCCTTCCTTCCTTCCCTCTCTCTCTCTGAAATCAGTAAGCTTGTCCTCCAGGGGTGATTAAAACAAATCAAAACATTATGATTGGCGAGGCCAGGGGAACAGGAGGAATATACTATGGTCAGCGTCGCCCTGTCGGTCATGACGCCGAGATGGAATGAGAGCATGTCTCCAGTGGACAGGCACGGGCCTCCCTGTGAAAACAAGATGCCCACCCCAGTATGTGACCACGGTTCAATTCAACGGCACCTCTTTCCTCTTCAAAGTCAAAAGATATCCACGCCGGGTTGAACGTTAGCATGGCTAAGGAAGCTTTAATCTATAGATCTCCAGGACTTGATCCCTAGAGCTTTTGACTCAGCAGGTCTGGGCTTGCCCACCGAGTCTGTAACGTTTTTAGTGCTTTTGGTTATCCTGATGAAGTTACCCTGGGAAACACGGTGAGTACAATTACAGTAGGATGACAGAATGTAGACTCTTTAAAGGAGGATTAAATTGAGCTAGTGTACTTTCAGGATGTGATATTAAATTGCTCTTAAATTCTTCAGAAATTGTAGTTTATTTTTGGTAGATATTGCCTGGTTTTTCCTATGCTGATGGAGAGGCAGGAGGGGAATCTGGCTTGAGGGTGAAGACTGCAAAGAAGGGCCGTGGAAATGTAAGGCAAAGGAGGACAGTGAAGGGGCACCATTGTTATGGCCACCAGCATTTGAACCCCTTTTCATGTGGGGGGAATTACACAGTTTATGAGTCTTGGTGAGAGGAACGATTACCTCTCACTTTAGAAGCTGAAAGCGCCAGCAGCCTACCTGTCCAGACTCCCTTGTAGCTATGGCTTTGATGTAGGACCCACTAATGAGATGCATCATCCTAAGACTTTGGCTTGTGAGACCGTGACATTAAACAGCGTGGCCTAGGGCTCCGGCGAGAGCCAGGCATCGTGGTTGTGGCAGGAACATGAGGAGACGGTTTGGATGCTTCTCAGAGACAGAGGACAGTATCTGAGGCTGCGGATGTTTGGATGAGCTAGGTCGGCTTGATCAGGACCACATGGCAGCTGTGGCAGTTCGGAATTAGTGTGCGCTATTTCCCATTCAGACCATCCCAGTCCCCATCAGTTTTCTATTTAAATCCGAGTTAGCTTGAGTTCCTGTAAACTGTAGAGCTCAACTGGCATGCAGGACGGTTACCACAAAGAAGCCTCTCTATGAGAGGTATCCTGAGATGCTTCTTTAGAGTGAAAAAGTAAAAAAAAAAAAAAAAAAGAAAAGAAAAGAAAAAGAAAAAGTGAAGAGGATGCCAACTGGTAGTTCTGGAGCCATATGTAACCCATGGGCATGTTTTGGCTAGCCCACAAACATTTTTGGACTAGTTGCTAATGTCTCAAAGTGGTGGTTTCACCAAAAAAATCTGAATTGACCTTTCTGTTGACAAATCAAGAACCTGGAATTACTAGGTTCACCTTGTACCAGGGCTTCCTCGCCGCTCCCTGCTGCAGGTGAGGCACGGGGGCTCCACCATTCCACAGTCTGGTCCTGCTCGTGTCACCCATTTATGGTCCCTGATTGGCCTTGGCTTCCACCTGGACTCTTGTCTGCAAGCAGTCAATGCTGACTCTGACTGATTTAAGTAGAAAAAGAATTTATTAAAGCATATTCAGTGGCTCACAGAGTATCTTAGAGGACTGGAGAACTGGGTTAGAGGTGATGCAGCCAGGAATGACAGCCTGGCTCAGCTGGTGCTACAGAACTGGGACCACTGAGATGGCTCTGGCTTCTGAGCACACACCCCACACCTCTCTGATGGGAGGTGCTCGTTACTGCCCCAGAACCGTTGCTCCTGTTGCCACTTTTCCAAAAACGGTTCTGCAGTGTCTCTGCTCCCTCTCATGTACAACATCTGGAGTGCGTAAGTCTGTTTGCAGAGCTTGGTTCACATGCTTGCACCCTAGCTGCAAGGGAAGCTGGAAAATGAGAATCTGGTATTTTCAGCTGCCATATTGGGAGGCAGGCTCTGCTTCACAAGGAAGAAGAGTCCCCAGACCTAGGAGTGGGTTTCTGATATTTGGCAACCAGGAAGAACAGCAGGTGTCCGCCACAGCCCCCAAAGCACTCGAGTCTGCTACTCTCACTGAGGACACACTGAGGCCTAATTAAATGTTGGTTGAATGGAGTATAAGACTAGGAAATTTTGGAAAAAATTATAGGGAGAGGGTTAGAAAAGAAGAAAAGCAGAGGATGCATGGAAGGCAAAAGTGTCAGAGAGTGAAACACAGCCGCTGAGTGGAAAAATTCAAAGTCACTCGTGCTTCAAAAAGCTTTGCCCTAAAGCACAGCCCATCTATTTCCTCATTCATTTTGCCTTTCTTATCTACTTTGCTTTATGAAGACACTGCAAAGCCCATGCAAAGCCCTGTGAAACTCATTTTTGTGTGTGTGTGTGGTCAGGAAATTCTGGCCCTAGCCCAGAAGTTGTTCAGCTCACTCAATCACCAAAACACCAGCTGCCAAAGTGAGGAGTTGGTCCATCCAAGAGGTAGTTATTTAGCCAACAGACAGATGGCTAAGAAAGTCAAGTTAGCTGGTGTATTGTCTTGCAGGAGGCCCACAGCCAGATACAATAGCCGGAATCCAACGGATTCAGAAGCCATGGTTCGTCACTCTGGATCTGTTCCTAGAATCCTACAGGTGCCCAGTTGGTAGGTAAAGGGCAGAGCAGGGCAGACTGGGCTTCACGGAGCCCACAACCTAGGGAAAGAGAGGTATTCTCATGGCCCCAGTGGTAGGTAGGAAAATGGCTGAGCTGGTGGCGCGGCCGAAAGCAAGATACTCGGAACCCAGCATGAGCAACGTGGAAACAAGAAACAGCTGTGAAAATGGGCGTCTAGGGAAAGGAACTTACTACATTCTTTCCAGAAGTGTATTAAATTCCACGTACGGAGGGCTGGCTTATTATACATCACAAATAATTGGTGAGAATCAGAGAACCTGTAAGTCAATTTTTGAACGGATCTACTGTTACGATCGGAAGGACACTCAGAGGGGGTAGCCGAAGTTAGAGTCTGTGCTGCACTTTATTCATTACTTAGGCAGATGCCGAACAGGCCCGTACCGTGTGCCAGGAGCTGTGCTGGGGAACCGATTACGGGGAACACAGCCCAGCCCACGCTGCCTTCACGGACCTCGCAGCACGGACGGTGCTCGGCCAAATAACAAGGCCGTTGAATGTCAACCCGCGTCGCTGGTAAGCAGCATAATGAAAAGCCTGTGAAGTTACGAGGAGGTCATATGATGATCCGACCACTTCTTTAGTGATATATGTGATACATTTAATATGTATTTGTATATATACACATGTATATACAGGGGCGGGCAAAAGTAGGTGTACAGTTGTTCAGATGCAAGATAATACAATAATTAATAAACCAAAATACAAGAATAGACTCTGTGTCTTCCACACTCACAGCTCTAAACAGTGCTTTTGCCCACCCCATACATATGTGTATATACACACATACATGTTTTACATATATATTAAAATCACATATTTCAATCTATATGCAAATATACACCCATTTTAATATCTACCCATGTGCATGTATTTGTGTGTGTGTGTGTGTACACATCCATAAACCTTGGGTTTACGGTCAATAGCTTTTATTAAAAATTCTGTGATTTAAAGCCTGTCTCCTTTCTTGGCCGTAAGTTTTGTTCCCACCCACCATCTACGGATATTAATAATTCCAGGAAAACAGTTTCTCCTCTGAATTTTGCTTCATCGATTCACAAAAAGTAGTTCTGCACATGCTGGGAGCCCTGTGCCTTTCGTTTCAACCTGTCCCGGGAGGTCTGGGGAAAGGCCTTTGGACACGGCGACATGCAGGTCCGCCCGCGTCACCTGTCAGCAGGGTCCTTTGGCAACAGCCTCTCAGACGCGCTACCTCCTCACCTGTGAAATGGGGGTTAATATGGTTTTCCTCCCGGGGTGGGGGGCAATGAAATGGGAGACGTTATCAGCCACCAAGGTTTCCCGAAACACGAGGGAAAAACCCCAGTGGAGTTGGGCTGTATCGAGGGTTAGAGCCTGAAGCTGGTGCACAGGGGAAGCCGCTCAGAGCCAGGCTCGCCCTGGGAAATCCTCTCGAGTTCTCATCCTGGCAACCAGCTCATCTGCCCGCAGGTAACCCAGCGCGGGCAGGTTTTCCTTCCGAGTGGGACGAGGTTACTGTTTCTTCAGCTGAGCGCCAGATCAGGTGGTTGGCTTGCATTTAGTGGCCATGTTGTTTAAAGGAAAACACTCCTCTTTAAACACTGGAGTCACACTCACCGATGGTAGGTGCTCCGTCAGAGTGGCAGCAGCTGCGCGTCCATGCCTGCCACCTGCCCCGTGCCCCGGGTGAGCCCGTGGCTCGCAGTGGCCTGGGGACTTACCTTCTGCACCGAAGCTGCTTCCCTCTCTCCCCGCCACACGCACGCAGGTAAAGCCAGGAAAGGTTAAACGTCTCTAGGACCCTTCAGCTGCCAAATAAATCGCTGGACAGTTACCAGCCCCTAACGGCACCTCTGTCTGCTCCAGGAAGCATTTAACACCTGCAGCGTTTCCCTCCCACCCCCGTGCGGCTTTCCGATTCCTTTGTGGCTGTTTCTGACCAACTGTTCTTGACTTTCCGTATAATTTTCACTTTGGAGGATCCATCTATTTCTGCTAAGTGCTTCTTTCAGATCCTCTGAGTGATGAGACCCAATGATTCAGACAGTGGGAAAGAAGGAAATAAAAGGAAAATTAAACTCTTGGTCTATTCCTTGCAAGGCGCTCACCAGCCTGCCTGGTGCTGTGGCTTCACTGAAGAGCGTTAGCCCTGTGGGGTAATTGCAGATCCGCTCTCTTCAGCCTCATCTCTCTGGGACTCCTCCAGCGGCGATGGCTTTGTCCTGAAAACTTGGCTCTAATAATGGTCACTGCACTGGGCGTCTGAGCCTTGAGTCTTTCTCACCCTTGGGCGTGCTGCGTTCCTCCCCACCCCCCACCATTATACTGTCTGCGAGGTTAAGTCGTAGCCAGTGTTTGCCAAGAGTTCACAGTCCTGTAGGCACCACTCCCCTTTAGTCATTAACAGATGCCATAAATTAGGGAGAGTAATTGCTGCCTTTAATCAAGCACCAGCCCCCAACCGCTGTGTGTCCGATTCTGTGCTAAGTGCCCTGTGAGTGTTCCCCCAATCAAACCCCACAACGACCTGTGGACTAGGTATTATTTTTATGATTTCAGTTTTCCTGGCTGAAGGAAGGTTTGTCTCTTTCCCCGTGGTCGTAAAGTGGGAGAGGAAGCCGGTTCCGAATACCCTATTTTTAACCAGAGGGCTCGCTGGTCTGACTGCAGGTGAACCCTTGGTGGCTGCCCTCTGCCAGTAGCATCTCCAGAGAACTGCGTCGGATTCACCCAGGTGGCTGTTAGTAAACAGGCTCCAAGTTCATGGGCAGAGCCATCATCTCAGGGTCCGCATCGACAGGAATCTTATGAGCAGATTCTTACAAGTAGGAACCATTGGTTAGGATGCTGCGTGCACACACTCCCCGTGTGTGCAACCGACACCAACGGTGGCTGGCACTCCCCCGCCCCGGCTCTGAGCTCAGGCCCCCTGGGTGATGACAGGGGCCACGAAGAGTCAAGTGGAACCCGAAACGTGATCAGGAGTTCTGATGTGACTCACGAGCTTTACCAGTTTTGCAGTGTAATTTTTTTCTCCTCAGATGTACTGTGGGGCTTTACAGGTCCGGGCATCTCCCTAGACTTCGACTGAATGAGTTTTTAGAGCTCGATCAATATAACAAAAGGAAGAAAATTGCAGTTCAGCCAAAGCCACTTATGAGAAAGGATGTTAGTTCCTTTTCTCTCCAAACTTTAATTAAGCTTAAATTATGAAAAAAAAAAAAGTTCAATGTAGTAGATTCCTAACTGAATGGTCTACCCAGCACCTCTTTCCTTAAAAAACATTTAAAATGCGAATTGTGATGTCATAGACAATTGCCGTGACCATTCAAATAATCTGAGGTCAAATTAATAGGATTTCCTTTCCTTCTATTCCATTCTTCTAACATTGACACTTTACTGTCTAGCTTTTCATAGGGTTCCCCTGCTTATTCGAACATACCCCTGTCTGTTCAGACCTACAGGCTATCAGCAGGGAGTCACGCGGTGCGTGTTAATCTGCGTCACCCCCTCTTTCCCTTCCGCTCACATTGCTTTCACCACTTTTCTTCTCGCAACATCCCCCTTCCCATGACCTGACCCTCCACCATGCCTGGTTACTAGGAATCAGTTGTGCGTGCAATGCCATTTTGCTTCTCTGGCTGATGGGTGGGCGTCTGAACCCAGATGGGGCAGTGGGTCTCTCCCCTGGGGTTTCGGGGTGTCCTTTGGGTAGACGGATCCATCATACAACTCGGGAGGCTGAGTTGCCATTGCCTATCTTGTAGGCGTCAGAGAAAGTTAGATTGCAGTAACAAAAACAATAGTGCAGATGTACCAAGGAGAGAGGGAAAGGCAGAGGTAAGAGATGGAGACGGAGACAGAAAGATAGATGAGAGGCAATGTTTTAGGTTCTCCCCAGGAACGTCATTCCATTCCCAAGGCGCAGTTCTGCTCCTGGAATGCCAAGGAATCCCTTTGCGCCCCATTGGCCTTCCATTCTTAGTAACGAAGGGTGGGCGCAACGTTTTAAGACTATGGTGTTTTTGACAGAATTTTACTTTTCCTATCCTACTCGCAGGGAGTCAATGGTATATGATTTCCCCTATGAGAAATAAGGACAAGTAAGTTTTCTCAGTAAACTCTTTTTTTTTGGCATACCTACTCTCTGCTAAATTCAGTTCTCCCTAAAAGTTGATATTCCATAGAGAACACAACAAATAAATCAACAATTTCAGGGAACTGTGTTCTAGGCAATGACTGGGACGAGCACGGGTGTTCTGGGAAGGCCAAAAGGATGCGTTAAAATGTGTCTGCAACCTTAGCCTGTAAGCCCAGCTGCTCCCTGTCACCTTAGACATGTCCCTTGTTGTACGTGCTGGAGACAGCACGTACGCGAACGGTCCCAAACAATTTCTGAGTTACAAAATCAATTAAAAGCGATGTTCAAATCATCCATGTCCTTTTCCCCATAAATAGCATCTTCATGCAACGCAGGTCGGCCACCCGGCTGTCTCCAGAGGGAGTCCTGAGGAGTTCCTCAGCCCCGCACTGAAGCTTCTCGGACTCATGCTTTGGTTGTGCGCACGGCCTTTTCCTCCCCAAGCTACTGATCCTGCCTCAACGAACAGCATCCGCTAGGGTCGGTGACCATCAGCTTGGACGGCAGGGGTGCTTAAGTGACCCGCAGTGTGGCTGTGGCGGGCGTCTCATTGCGCGGTCTTCATTTTCCAGCCCCCGCACCGCTGACCCGGGCTCTTTCTGCTACACCATGCGCGGGGTCTTCTTTCATTTGACCACGGGGTTATTTTCCAGGCAGAGTCCTCTGCGGTGAATACCCGATGTGCCTGTCTTTGCCAGCTTCGAGCCATTTTCTTTAGAAACGGAAAATCACTCACAGGTCTTACTGTCTTGGGCTGGCGTGAGGCGTGGTTTCTCTAAGGGGCACTCAGACAAGCGGCCACGGAATTTATCGACCACGGGAGCATTGCTTTCCCGTGCGAGGCCACTTCTTGCAGGCGGGAAGCTGCCCGGAGAAGAAAAGGGAATATAGCAGGTATGCTGGGCCTGGCGGGAAGATGGATTATTTGGTGTTTCACAATTCTGCAGTCAACAGTGTCTTTTCCCCCAAACTCCTTCCAGCCTGAAACCGAATAGCCCAGGTCCTAGTGACTAAAGAGCTGTCCTGGAACAGGAAGCGCGCTTGCCGCTGCAAGAGAAAAAGAGGAGCCACGCAACGCCCAGCCCCTGGCCTCAGAGAGACGCCGCATGCGAGGAAGTTGTTGCTACTGCGGAGGTGGGTTGTGGAAAAACCTGGAGAGTTACAAAGCGGGGCGAGGGGTCAGGTGAGAGGCCGCACTGGCCTCCCAGTGGGGCATCAGCACTCGGGGTGGGGGGTGGCCACCCTCAGGAGGCACCGGGTCACCCTGCGTGGCTGCAGCGAGAAGCTCAACACGGCAACAAAGAGCATGGCCCAAACACTTGCCCATTAGAACTGGTCCGGGCCCCATGGGAGCAGACTCCAGAGGCTTCTATGGCTCCAGGCACCAACTGTTTAGTTGCAAGATGATGGCGCGGTGGGGCCCCCGGGGGAATACCAACCAGTAGGAGTATTTCCGACGTTAACAGTTGGAACTGCAGCGTGGTGCTTATGGCTCCATACCCTGCTGTGCTGCAGGACCTTGTTACGAGGGACAAGACTGGAGAGGCAGGTGTGGCTTCTCCTGGGAGTGGGGAGCTTGCACGCAAGCTAATAATGAGCTCTCCTCCCTTCAGGAAGGAATCGGAGCCGTCCATAGGTGACACTGTTCAATGAGCATCCCTTTAATTAATAGTTAGTACATTTCTAGGAGCTGTGAATGGGGGATGGGGACGCCGTGTTGATTAAAGACGTGCTGCTTGCCTGCCCTCTGGCAGCTGGAAGTCTAGAATGAATTTGGGGAGGGCTGACAGGACCCCAAAGCATCACAGAACTGGAGGGCCAAGGGGCCTGAGTGGAGTCTCCCCATCAGGAAGGTAAGTGGCTTGGCCAAGTTCACATAGCTGGTCACAGACAGAGACAAACCCCTTCTTCCCAGTGGTGGCTGCGCACGAGGAAGATAAATCTTGCCACAGTCCAAGATGGCAGTGGGGTGGCACCAGCGGGGGTGGGGTGGGGGGTTGGGGAGAAGGGTGGGGGCGGGGAGGTAGGCACAGCAAGAGAAGAGGAAAGCGCTGTGTTCTCAGCAGTGGCGTTGGCTTTTTTTTAGGAGTACAGGTCTCGGAAGACTTATTCTTGCTGAGTTAACTCCCTCTTCCACTCTTTTCCTGGCCTTGCCGGGTGGATTCGCGGGGTAAGCGGGAAGGTGCGCTCCAGAGGCCGCCCAGGCTGACGTTTCTAGAGCGGAAGGCAGAGAGCACCTCCTCCCAGCGGTCCTCAAGGGCTTGGGTCCGCCCGAGGCTTCCCAGAGCTCCCCAGGCCCCAGGGCTTTCTGCGGGGCAGGTGCTGGGCCAGCCGCAGTCGGGACTCCCGCGGGGCCCCAGGTCCGGGGCGCAGTGCCCGGCAGGGACCGCCGCGTCGCCTCGCATCCCGCTCCGCCGGCCTCCGTGGCTGGCAGCGCGGCGATCCGCTTGGAGGGCGCTCGGCGCGGGACTCCCGCGCCGGGGAGGGGCGAGTCGAGCTGCAGCCCCCTCCGCCCGCCCAGGCTGGGGAGGGGGGCGGTGAGCAGGCTGCCGAGCTGGGGCCAGCGCAGGGCTGTGGGCGCCTCTCCTGCGCATTCGCTCTCCGCGCCGCGCGCGCTCCCCGGGGCTGAGTGGCCTCGGACCTGGACCTCGGCAGCCAGAAGCCGGGCGCAAACGCTTGCTTACCGGTGCGTTAAACGCCAGGTGGGAGCTGCTTAGCTTGGGTCACCGGACTCCTTCTCCCCCTTTCCCGGGAGGCGGCGGGTTGAGCTGGAAACCAAAGCCCCGGACGCTTCGCTCCTATAAATAGCGCGCGTGTGCCCGCCTCGCGCTCTCCTGCCCGCGCGCGGACTGACAAAGTTGTGCTCGGGGACTCCGCGCGTGCGGCGCAGGCAGGAGAGCAGCCCGCCGGCGAGCCGCCCTGCGCCTTGGAACTGATCCTGCAAATTTGTGCTTTCCGTGCTGGGCGCCCGGCTAGCCGCTGCTTACCTGCCGACATCGAGCGACGCCAAGCTCTGGGGAATTTCTGACCGAGCAAAAGTGGCAGGTGCCAGAGTCCTGACCATGAACACAGCCTCGCATTCTTTTCAGCCCGGGAAACACCTTCTGCCTCTGTAACCCGTCCCTGCCACAAGCCTGACGCGAACAGGACCGGCGTCAGCACCGCTCGGCACCAACTGCCTCGTGGCTGCTCTGAGCCCTCTTCGTTTTTCCTGATCCGAGGCTCACCTGCGGGTGCTTGGGTTTGGGGTGAGCATTTACTGTCATTATCCCCCTCGAGGCGTGAATGTGAGGGTCTGGAGACTTTTTAGATGTCTGGGAACAAGGGGGCGGGTGAAGGAGCCCGAGGCAGGGCCGATTCCGGGGTGGAGGAGGGTGGAGTAGGGAGTTCTGCATGAGCTCCTTAAAGGACAGAGGTAACCGAGCCAGCGAGAGAGCGCGAGGGCAGACTTTGACTTCAAACCACTGAATTGGTGGAAGTGTGAGCGCCGCCACTGCCACGGTTCCTGCAGTGCTGTCGATCTAGCCCGCTGGCACCTTCGCGAGCTCGGTCCCGGGGTAGGAGGCGACGCGGGCGAGCAGAAGCGCCAGCCGGCTGCGGCTGCCCTCACGGCTCACCATGGGCTCCCGGCGCCGGGCGCTGTCCATGGTGCCGGCGGTGCTGCTGGCCCTCACCCTGCCCGCGCTGCCCGTCTGGGCGCAGAACGACACCGAGCCCATCGTGCTGGAGGGAAAATGCCTGGTGGTGTGCGACTCGAACCCGGCCACGGACTCCAAGGGCTCCTCTTCCTCCCCTCTGGGGATCTCGGTCCGTGCGGCCAACTCCAAGGTCGCCTTCTCGGCAGTGCGGAGCACCAACCACGAGCCGTCCGAGATGAGCAACAAGACGCGCATCATTTACTTCGACCAGGTCAGACTCTGAGGGATGCGGGGCACGGGGGTGGGGGTGGGGTGGGGGGACGATTGCCGGGCAGCTCAGGCCGGGGCTGCCTGCTCAGGCTGAGCTCGTCTGAGTGGATGTGGGGGATCATTTAGGCACTCGCCTCCCCAAATATGCCTGGGACTGAAACTTCCAATGTCTTTCCCGCTGCCACCCCTGCCCCTGTTGCCTCCGGGCCTCGGAAAAGGGCTACTGGGGTATCGGGGAAGCGACCGGGAACGCAGAGCCGGGCAGCAAGAGCTCCGGGCAAGTTTCACAGCAACAGGTCTGTAGGCGCTGGCGGGGATCTGGTGCCTGGACTTGGCAATATCTCGGCCAGAGCTTGGCCCCCTGGCTAAGACCCCTCTCTGCAGGTGCTGATGAGGCCATTCCCACGGTACCGTCCGCATGCAGGATAAATGATTTGTTTCTCCCGAGTGCAGAAGCTTCTCCCCCAGAGAGCTCCTGGGGTCCACGCTCTGCAGAGACCTTGCAGGTGGCCGGAGAGGGTGCACAGGGTTGGATCCAGCTCACCTTCTAGTGCTGGGATCCCCTGTGCACCGTTGTGGGGAAGCCCTTCCCTGGTGCTTGCAGAAAAGTTGTGGGGGAGGAGGCAGAAGAAACTGGGCGGCTGCGCGGAGCTCCAGTAGGGAAGCGCTGGGGAGCCAGCCAGCTCTCCGTTCCCCTGTTCCAGTCCTTTCAGAGAACTGCACGGTACTGGGGAAGGGTAGACTTTAGGGTTGAGGGTAGGGGATGGCATCAGAACAGGTGGAATCTGTGGCTTCTTTTGAGAGACCTGGAGCTCGGAGGTTTGGCTGATGAGAAACCCCAGGATATCAGATTAGCTTTAGCAAGGAGCCACAACCGCAAACCAATGCCGGGGTTTTAATCTTAACCCCCAAGGAGCTTCCAGAGCCGTTTGGATTCCAAAGTCACATGCGTGGCCCACAGTTGTACGCACAGCCACATGTGTGAGAGCACAGGTGAAGAGGCAGTACCGCAGGATGTGCCAGGGAAGGGATGAGGTGACATTCATATTGCTGACTTAATGTCCCCTAAGCAGTGAGCTCTCCAGCTGGCCAGGGACAGGGAGTGCCTCTCTGTGGCTCGCTATCGGATGGCCACAATTTTTGAGGAATTAAGCAGCCCCTTTGGGAGTGCAGTATTTTCTGTGTTGATGGAGACCTAGGGAAGTCTAGCACCACCCCTGGCTTGTATTTCAGCGCACTGATTAAATGTGGGAATACGGGGGGCATTGCACAGTGTGTTTTCCATGACCTTTCTGTCAATTAGAAGAGGAGAAGGGCTTATTCTTCTGATCGGGAGCCGTGCATCTTAGAGACAACAAGACACATTCAGCTATAAACCTCAATGTGCCTGGATGCTCTAATGACAGCGTCAAGCCAACATCCAGCCTTATGCGTGGTCAACACTGATAAGCCATTTCAGTTATTACTAATGACTTATGCGATTCGTATCTGATTCAGGAAGTCCCCACTAAGTATCTCAAGCTATTTTAAATGTGCTTGGGAAACATCTCGGTAAAGCTTCTGCCGGGGATTATTGCGTGCCTGGTGATCTGTTGTTGGGAGATCGTGGATCATAAGATCAGACGCTTACTTGGCAGAAGGGGAAATCTCAGAGTAAAATTAGCCACATGCATGTATGTTAAGTCAGAGCTCGAGCCTGGTATATCTCCCTGACTACCACTGTATTCTGGTACATTGCTCAGAGGTGATACCAGAGGTAATAACATGCCCTTAGGGACTTATGCTAAAGGGTTCCTGTGGTATGAATGTAGAGCTTAAGAGAGAGAGTAGCAGATTGTCATTGATATAGGGGATATGTTCCTCTTTAAAGGAACACCTAATTTTTTTGAATGCCACTTACGGATTTATTTCTTGAAGAGACATGGAAGAAACCCTAGTTATTTTACAACTCCCCTCCCCAACACACACACACACACACACACACACACACACACACAAACACATACACACAGTCTATCTGTCTGCCTGTCTGTCTGTCTGCCTCTCTCTTTCTCCCTCTCATAGGAAGGGACTTACCTATGTGGTGTGTGCAAACTTGGTTTAAGAGGTCACTTACTGAAATTCTAAGCTAATTTCGTAACCCGTAGATCCAGGCTGAACATCTTGGAAAACAAAATGCCTGTTGCTCTCTCTGGGAACAGTGCCTGATTCCACTTTTCATTTTTGACCCTTGAACTTTACATAAAGAGCAGGTGGTTGATAAGAGGGTGATGGATAACACCTGGGGGAACAGGAGAAGGCCACCTGTGTCGCAGCTTGCCCTTATTCATGCTCTCCCCTTTGGCAGCCCGCAAAGGCTGAGTCATTGCCAAAGTAGAAGGAAGGCCTGGGTGGCACTGGGATGCAAACAAACAGCCATGGCTGTAGGAGAGGCTTGGCGGAGGCTCCAAGGAGGGCCGGGCCTTCAGATCACTCTGCGCCAACTGTTCAGTGTCAGGGATTATGTCACATGGCGGAGGGAGTGCCCAGGCCTCTGTGTGATGTGTCTAGGAATGACTGCAGGAGCCCATGGGCGCCGATTGGCTGTCTGGGAAACGCCACCCCGGACACTGGGAAGGCTTGTAGAGGGTGGGATGTGAATGCGTGGCAGGTACCTTTTATCTGGTAAAGCTGATCAATTTATAAGCCTTCACATGTTACCTAGATGTTTCCAGGGCCATCAGGCCTTGCTGGAAATTGAGGCATGAATACAAAGAAGTTACTTTATTTCTCCTCCACCATTTCAAAGACAGAGAACCTTCCAATAGACAAATTCATTTTCCAAGTTACTCAAGAGGAAAAAACTAGAGTTCAGTGTTTTATTCTCCTTGATTTCTTAAGCTAGTTGTTGATTAGGACCAAAAAGAAAGACACCGATACTTACAGAAGAGAATATTATAATAATTGACTGTTACTTATTATTTTCATTTGTAGATCCTAGTGAATGTGGGTAATTTTTTCACCCTGGAGTCTGTCTTTGTAGCACCGAGAAAAGGCATTTACAGTTTCAGTTTTCACGTCATTAAAGTCTACCAGAGCCAGACAATCCAGGTACGTGTCCTGCCCCGTCCCCTCTCGGCCCCTGAAGAGCAGTGTCTCTTAGTTGCCGGTTATCCATGTATGTCTTTATCCAGAGACGCGCTGTCACTGTAAACATTAGCAGCCATCCACGATAGTTTATTTTTAAAACGCTTAACTTCCAATCTTCTTTATAACATCCACTAAGGCCCGTGACAAGCAGCATATAGAAAAAATAAACAATTGAACTTACTACCTTCATAACAAGCAATGATTTATAAAAGCACGGCTTAATAACAAATCTCTTTACAAGATCTTGATCTTTAGTGCATGTGCAAAATTATTCCAACGTGTAAGGAAAAACCTTGCAAGACTAGCAGATTTTTAGGAGTGCTTACTAAATAAAAACAAATTTGCTATCATTGTTAAAAATTAGGAGAGACAGTTAACCAGGAAGAATACACTTATGAAGGAACATTTATGAAGGAACCATTATTCAGTATATTTTTTTAACAAGCGTGGGCTGTGTTTGTCCTTAGTTACTCTGATGCTAGTGAATTCTCACCACTTGCAATTCTACAGTTAACAAGATATTTTGTTTTGTGCTTTCTAAGGTAATGGGCTTGACCTGACTCTCAAAGGCAATGATGTGGCTAGTTCCTATAATGTTTAAATATGAAAACACTCAATAACACCCATACATGCCTATGGAATTCTAGGAGAATTTTTTATCTTTTGCTCAATATCTGCATTGTATACTATGTTCCCATGCATGATGCTTTCACTCATCTGCCACTTTTACATATTATAGTGAGTGGATAAATTGATCAGCCTCAGATTTAATTTATTCATTATTTTTTTTTTTACCATAAAAGGAATGAATATCTAGTAAACGAATTTCCTACCATGGAAGAGCTTTTTCCCAAACTCCACTGTTTAGAAGTTTGTGTAATGCCGAACGCAGTGTAATAAAAATTGTAATGTCAAGAAAAGTGGATAAATTTTGAATTTATTATTTGTTAATAATTTTGAGTTTATTAATTATTAATTCTTTGCTAATTATCCATCATTAAAATCTTCAGTGGTAGTGGTGATTATTATTTTTAACACACATTTCTTATTGGGAAAAACAGAAGAAGAAATTACAACAAACACAGTCCATAATTTCAAATGCTTTTCAGCACTTAGGCATGTCACAGTTGCAGAGTGACCTGCAAGGAAGTTGGTAGAATTTTGCTATATCTGCTTGATCAGGGCAAAGGGCGCTGGGTCTCTTTACTAACATGCTGGGAAGCCACAGGCCGGCTTCATTACCAAAGGATTGCTATTGAATATCAGAAGTAAATAAAGTAGTAAGCTTAATGTATGTGCTGATGGGTAGCCAGTTTTCACATGGCTAGTTTGCTCTCCACGGACAATAATCTTTTGTAGGCATATAAGGAAATTCCTGTGGAAGAAACTTAATTTTATTTTTAACAACTGCCCCCCCCCGCCCCCGCCCCCAGCTTAGCGGACATGCTGAGTCTAGCCACTGTAGTTGGCTGCTTTGAAAGGAAGGGGATGTATTTACTAAACATCAGCTATTTTATCAGCTGTATCATCTTAGACATCATTCATTACCCCTAGTCGATTTTTTTTTGACTTTAAAGAGAGCTCAGTGATTTTTTTTTTTCTTGTAGGTTAACCTGATGTTAAACGGAAAACCGGTAATATCTGCCTTTGCCGGGGACAAAGACGTTACCCGTGAAGCTGCCACGAATGGAGTCTTGCTCTACCTGGATAGGGAGGATAAGGTTTACCTAAAGCTGGAGAAAGGCAACTTGGTGGGAGGCTGGCAGTACTCCACGTTCTCCGGCTTCCTGGTATTTCCCCTGTAGAATCCGACTTCTCCGTGGCGTTTACCCAGGGGAGGGGCTGCCCGCCCCGGGGTTATTGGACGGTCATCTCCTCGTCCTCGGATCGATGTCTTTTATTGGTTTCTCATGGGTCAGGATGGATTCTCTTTCAGGACGCGAGGCCTGTCCAAACCAATCCGGCCTCACGGATTATCTGTGTGTGTGCGCGCGCGTCCTGTGTATCGGATGGGGACTCGTGGCAGACAACACCTATCTATGCGTCGCTGTAACCGTTAAAAGCTGTCTGCAGGCTTATCTTGAGTTTAATTTCCTGGAATGACTGAATTTGTTGCAGATGTGGAGTTTTATTTACTCATCTTTGAAAGACTGGCAACCGGGTCTAAGAACGAGAAACCGCGAGCGTTCTGAGTTCAATCAACGGTTAGTGTGGTAGTGCCAAAGAACTGTATCCTGTGTTGGTACATTGATCACACGTGCTTTTATTCCTTCGGAATTCGTTTGTTTTGTTCTGTTTAGGTACCTGGGACTTGTTTTCCAGTGGCTGGCTTTGTGTTTGCTTTACCAATAGGGTAACGAATGGCTCGTCCGTAAATGTATCCCACTATGAGACCACTGACATGACTTCCCTTAAAAAAGAGAATGCTTCATAGTTTTATTTTAATTATATATGTGAAAGAGTCATATTTTCCAAATTATATTTTCTAATAGGAAGAATAGATCATAAATCTGACAAGGAAAATGTTGCTTATCCAAGTTCTACCTGCTCAACCCCCAAACATCTGCTGAACTGCTCTCCTCCCTGGGAAATCGTAAGATTAACACTTTGTTGCTAAATTCTAATTACCATGATTGATAATAACCACTTTATTAAAAACCTAAGGGATATTTTTCCCTTAGGCATGACCACTTTATCAACTGCAGGTGGGATGCCCCTCTTTTTAATTATACCTATGTTTCAAACCTCCTGTTGTGTTTGAAGTATCATCTGGTTTTGCCTTAACTCCTTGAATTGTATATATTTATCTGTTTAGCTGATATGAAATCCGAATGTCCCATATCTAAACTTAGTGCAATATCTTATTTTGTCTTTTGTACAGATCATATGAATTCATAAAATTATTTATGTCTCTGTTATAGAATAAAGGTTAATATATGTTAGTTGAATTGTTTTGTTCTTTCAGTTTCAGAAATGTGTATTCTACTGGATTGATTTCCTCTTTCTCACCAATCATTTTCACCTTCCTGTCTTTCTTTCCTCCTTCCTCTCATTTCTTTTTTTCTGGGGTTTAAGAAAAGCTTTCTGAATTTTTAGGGATTGTCCTCCGAATTGGCATGTGAAATCTTTACGCTGCTTAACCTATCCAAGTGCAGGAGCTGAGGGCTTGCAGAAGAGAATCAATGAACTTAGTGAGCTGTTCTTCCAGAAGGACTGATTGTTAGGAAGTTAAGTTAAAGAAGGGATAACCTGAACTCTCATGAGCCTGGTCAGTAAATGGACAAGTGGTGACGAGTGCAAGGGCCCGTGTTCTCAAACTGAAGACCCGGGGAAAACGTTCCCTCCTTTTCTCCACACTAAATGACAAACAGAAGATTGCAGGCCGCTTTTTAGGAGGAACTGATGTTAGAGATGTCTTATCTGGAGTTTTGGCTCAATTTCCTGGTCTGTTGTCAATTAACACAATTTTGGGAGGCCCCCTTTTGTAGCCAGTGGCAGCGAGGAAGGTGTTACAGGGCCTCGTGGGAGAAAACAGGCAAGCAGAACTCCCAGTATAATTGTGATTAATCACCAAGTCAAAAGATTCATTCATCACAGGAAGCCTCCTCCTTCCCCAGGACGAATTATCTGGTGAGGTTGGCAATGGATCCTTAATGTTTTGCTTGGCAAGTTATCTCCCAGCTGGCACTCAGTTAACAACCTTTCCTCCTTTGTGATTGTGCAGGATGAAAAACCAATATTGTACAGGTGGCTTTCATCTGAATATGAGTGGCAGCTCTGGAAATGTACCTGCCCTGATGTAGGCTATCCTATAGTTGTCTGGATTCACAGTTGGTGTCTGTAGGTTGCAACAGAGTGACTCATGCTTGGAAAGTATGCCATTAGTCATTGTCTTTGGCAAAATGGCTCAAGAGTATTGGAATTACTGATAGATGCCTATGATGGGATAGAGAAAGTTCGGTGCTGAGCAGACCAGTGCAGAAATGTCCTTTGTAAACATGCTTGTGGTCATCCTTTGGGGCTTGTCCTTAGTTTTCTTGATTTTTATGAACGTAAAAGAACATTGACAGAGGACTTGACTTTAATTCCTAAGCCCCGGTGTATATATTTTGGATGCAAAATCCATCTAAAACCTTCAAGATGAAATCTCTATGAAAAATGCACAGAAGCTGTGGCTATCGAATGGGGGGGGAGCTGCAACAGGGAAGGAACCCCAGTGGAGGGATGGGATAGCTGATGAACGAAGTCAGAATGAAAGCCATAGGTACTGATTCCAAAGCGGTTCCGGGAGGTGAGAGCTACCCAGCACACAGTGGTTAGGAAGATGAGATGGAAGTGAGGGAACAAAAGCTGCAAGGGACAGAGTGACCTAGCCAGAGGAGCACGGATTTTGGAGAGATGGAGGATGGAATTCTGCAACCTCCAGTTATAAGCTCTGTGACCCTGGGTGGGTTTCTTCACCTCCTGGAGTATCAGTAGGTTGTTTCATTCATGAACGAGAAATGGTGGCGACATAATAACACATGCATAGTGCCTGGCGCACAGTAGGAACTCATCTACGGGCCTACTGCTATCACTAAAAGTTCAAGCCCTCACGCAGGCGCGTCAGGCAGCAGGAGGCTACGGGACTGGCACGAGGAAGGCTCGGAGACTGACTTTGGGCGGGACGAGGTGCAGGCGGGAGGCGGCGGTGTCGCTATTTCCAGAAATGGGGCCAGGCGCTCCCGCACACTCCATGACTTAAAAAATAGTTTTCAAAAATTGCTGGGTCTACAAAAATGCTAATGGATTATAGCATTTGCATTGGCCCTTCCCGCATTCGTCAATGCCAGCGCCATTCCTTCTTGGATGCTCCTTTCTCCTTTGACTCTCCCTTGATCTATTGATCAACAAATGCAAGCAGTTGTCCGTAGCAAGCATTTTCCCTGGACTGAATCCCGAGAAAACAAAGCTGAAGGAAATTCAGAGCCCACCCAGGATCTCACTGAGTCCTGCTCTTGTATGGGTTTCTTGTGATCCCTGGTTCTCCTACAGCCCGATTGTCTCATCAAAATTTAGTTCTCATTCATTCTTTCTTTTTTGACTTAGGTTGTGTTACCCTTTCTTTTTGGCTTTTGGCCTTTTCTGGCTTCTACTTTTAGCCAGTTACTGCTTTAAATCTCGAAATAAACATCTTATGCCGATATTGATTAACTGATCCCTTGAATGCGTCACACGCTTTGCTTGGCACTGAGTTTATAGAAGTGGTGACATCTGCCCTTTTCAGATCTCCCTAAATGTCACACAGCTAGCCTCTTCTTAAGGAGTAACAGAGGACTAAAAGGTGGAGGCATCTCCCCTTCAGACCGAGGGTACTTGGCTTTATTTCTTTAAACCACCTGTCCCCACTCTGGTGGTAGTCTATTGGTTATAGCAAGGCCCCCAAATTGCTTGATCTAACGACCATAACGAAGTAATGAAAACCAAAAAGAGGTGTCCACCCTTCACATTTAGAGCTGTGGGGCTGAAGTTGGATCCCGGTCCTATGTGGTCTTCTTCGGGAGGGAGGGAGGGAGCTGGGATTTGAGAGGTTCATTTCTAAAGAGCTCCCTCTGTTCCCTCTGATACAGGCCTGCCTTTAACTTGGTTTCAAATCTCTTAGAACCAAAAGGATACTTTTGTACCCGCTTTCTGACCATTCTTCAGAAAACAACTTTGTGAATTTGATCCTGAAGTGTTCCGATGTCATCTTTGCAAACTGATGTGCGTGGAATTGACTGGGAATTTGATAAAATGCAGATTCTAACACAGCAGATATGGGACCCAAGATGCTGCATTTCTAGTGAGTTCCTGGGTGATGCAGATGGTGCTGGCCTGGGCACCACACATGGCATAGTGGGACCTTCCATCACAGTTTCTTAAAGCCTGTCACCCCAAGGGAGGTCCACATCACAGGGGCTTGTCAGCACTGCCTGTGCCGGGCTTCGGGCAGCTGCCCTGTACCAGGATCTCTGTGATTCCTATAACCTCAGTCTGTCTGGTGCAGGGTGCTGTGACTGCAGGGACCCAGAAGAATGGTGCGCCTGTCGTCTGTCCTATTTTAACTGAGTGAGCCGATGCCAGTGAGCCTGCGGCCCTCACACAGGTAAGCAGGAGAAGTGTGTTCTGTGATGGGCAAAGGCTCGGGGGGATGTTGCCAGTGTGCGAGGAGGAAGGACCGCAGGAAAGCTTACCTAGAGGAAAGAGGTGTGCGAGCCCAGCACGGAAGCCAAGGTAAGTCACCCACAGGGAGTGGCTACCTGGCGAAGGAAACCCTTGGCAACATTCCTCACCTTGTTGGCACGGGCTCCGAAATAAAGATATAGTTGCATCTTGCTTTTCTTTGTCATGAAATGGTTCTTCTCCAGGGACCACGATGCTTCTATCTAAGTACACTTGGCATTTGGCTTCCAAAGACGTCGTTCAACTGAGCGAAGGGTGCATGTGTGTGTGTGTGTGTGTGCGTGTGTGTGTGTGTGAGAGAGAGAGAGAGAGCGAGAGAGAGAGTGAGGGTGCATATATTCAGAAGGACCAATGACATTAGCAGTTTCTAGAAGGCCAATCAGTATGTTTAAAATCCAGCTGGGGCAGAAGGCCTTCTTAATTTTTTTTTTGCTTTAATTGATGTTATTTACAATGAGAAAATACCTTACCATGGGCACTGGTCTAAGGAGGTCTTTATTTCTCGTGGGGCTACCTCGGGAATATAAGGTTTGATCCTCTGACCCTTCAGGAACTGGGATTTTTGAGGCAACCTAGAGGACACTGGCCCGGTGCTTCCAAGGTAGTGGACGGACTCCACAGAGAGCTGCTTTGTGCTCAGAGTTCCCCCTTCCCCCTTCCTCCTTCCTTCCTTCCTTCCTTCCTTCCTCTTTCTGGGTCATGTTTCATTTTTGACATCAAGGTACAGTCAATAAAAGGAAGAAAATGTAGGGAAACGGAGGCAGGTTGAGTGGCTGTTTTCGCATTTTTTTTTTTTCCCTTCAAGACAAGAGGAAAACATGCCCAGCGGTTTTCTTTCACAGCGCTCCAGGGAGAAGGGGGTGGGAAAGCCAGGGTGGGCCTGGGCCCCTGTCCAGGTGGGAGCCCAGGGAAGCCATGCGGCCACTGAGGCTGCAGACCATTCCGCTGGAAATCGGCCCTAGCGGCTGTGGAAATGACTGATGACGAGGGACAAGGCTGTGTCATCCCTGTTAGGGTGTCAGCACGCAGGAGGGAGGGCTGTTCCCCTTGGCCGAGGAGTTTAAGGGATCAGAAAATAGATCCGGGCCGAGTGAGACAACAAAGTCTATTTTATCCTCTGTCCCCCACTGTTTTGACTGGACAGTTACCCTGTTTAGCCGATGACAGTGGCGGGTCTGCGTGATTCAGCTCTCGGGAGGCAGCCCGGGTTCTTTGATCATGGCCCATGTTCCCACAGGCGGGTCCCGCTCCTTTTGTACGTTGTGGGGGGCTCCTTCCTTCCACGCCCCTTAGCTATTCGGAAACACCTAAACAGCGACCAGGGGTTCTTTTCAAAGACCTTGGCTTTTGCGTCGCGTCTTAGCATTTTAACACCACAGCGACCAGAGCAAAGGGGCGATGGAGCGACCGCTCCCCTGAGAAGTAATGCACGAGGATAAAAAATTCAATAAGAAACCGAGGGAACAAAACAAGTGACAAAATCTCATGGGTGCCTGACATGCCAATTAAGCGGGAAGAAGTAAAATGGGTTCTGGCTTCTGTCCAGGAGCGGTTCTTTCCCGCCCCTCGCGCGGAGTGGTAAGGTCGGGTCCCCGCCGGTGCGGGGATTCGCTTGCGCCAGCGGAGCTTTCGGCCCCTCTTCATTGGGGCGCCTCGGAACCATGGCCGCGTCGGAAAGCGTACCTGATTCTGCCTTTCCATTTGTTGGCTAGTGTGATGGGAAGCAAAATGCTGCCGACCGCGTCTGGAAACTTCTCTCTGGGGAGAGGAACGTCCCCCATTTCCGTAACTCAAGGAAGTTGTCTCTGAACTTGGAGGGAGGCCGTATCCAGCCCGCACCCTCCCCAAGGAGGAGAGGTCCTCAGAATGGGGGGC
>PVJD01005000.1:0-74242 GCA_004026545.1 Mormoops blainvillei
TCGGGGGGCAAGTGTGCTCAGTAAGGTCTGGGGGCGCCCGCCCATCCTTTCACTCAAGGCCCCCAAGGAGGATTTCTCCCTCTTGCAGGGCCACAGGCATTTCTGCTGATCTTAGAGCATCTTGTCTAAGAGCCATCCCACTTCCTTGAGACCCCCTCTGTGGAGGAAGTGGGAACGCATTTCCTCTTCCCCAAAGTCTCCCTCCTCATTTCTGCCAGGGCACCCGAGCCCCCCATGCAGGAAGACTTGTACTCCTGTAACCAAACAGCCCAGGAAGACGTGAGATCAGGCCCCGCAGTGACCACCAGCGGATTCAAACACTTCACACACAAGGTCAGATCTGGGCAGTCAGTGGGTAATATGACAAGATCAGAATGTTTCTTAATATCCAGATTCCTGAATCATCCTTTAAAAAAACAAAAACAAAAAACAACTTTTTTTTTTAACCTCCAGATGGGACTATTGTTATTAAAATTTTTTTAATCAGATGTATTGGGATAACATTGGTTAATAAGATGATATAAAATTCAGGTGTACAACTTTACAATACATCTGTACACTCTATTGTGTGCTCACCGCCCGAAGCCCAGTCTAGTCTCCTTCCTGCACCATGTATTTGACCCCCTTTATCCTCTTCATCCTTCCCCTCACCCCATGTCCCCTCTGATAATCACACTAATATCCCAAATATAAAGAACTCATAACTCAAGAGCAAAAAAACCCAATCATTAGATTTTTAAAAAATAGGCAGAGGACCTAAATACATATTTTTCCAAGGAAGGCATACAGATGGCCAATAGACATATGAAAAAAATGCTCAATAGCACTAGTTATAAGGAAATGCTAATCAAAACCACTATGAGATGCCACCCCACACCTGTTAGAACGGCTGTTGTCAATGAGACAAGAAATAACAGGTGTCGGAGAGGATGTGGAGAAAAAGGAACTCTCATTCGCTGCGTGCGGGGATGTAAACTGGCACAGCCACTATGGGAAACAGTATGGCACTTCCTCTGAAAACTGAGAGTAGAACTACCGTATGGCCCTGCAATTCCTCTTTTGGGTCTCTACCCCAGATTTTTGAAAACACTTATTCATAAAGATATATATGCCCTCTGTGTTCACTGCAGCATTACTCACAACAGCCAAGACATGGAAACAATTGAAGCGTCCTTTGACAGATGACTGGATAAGCACGTGGTCCATGTACACAATGGAATACTACCTGCCATAAAAACGTTGCCATTTGCGACAACATGGATGGATCTTGAGAGTTTTATGCTAAGTCGGCCAGGGAAGGATGAGAACCGTATGATTCCGCTCATATATGGGATATAAAACAAAAAGCAACAAATGAACAAACAAAACAAATACACAAGCTAAAAAACTCATAGATACAGACAACAAAACGCTGAATCATCCTTAACTTGCCGAGCTGTAACCACTGTCGACGGTTTGCGGATGCACCGAGGAGCTCAGCAGTGCTGGTGCCTTATCTTTGACAATCTCCCAACAAGAATGAATAAAAATAAATGTTGCAAATCAAACAAAGACGTACACACTCGGCTGGGGACACTGCATATTGAGCTCGTTTCACACACCTAAGGCAGAGACTCCACAAATGCACTGTGCAACAGTGCATTTGCAGGCTTTCAAAGGTGCTGGTGAAAAGCACGTTATGTGTCTCTGGCATTTCCAGTACCCAGAGTGCCCTTGGTGGCTTGGCGTGGCATGCCAACCACCTGCCGTGCTGGCAGGACTATACGATGAATGAAATTTTACAACACAAGATTAATGACAAGTTACTGATGGCAGGCTATGAAGGCTAGAATTCTTACTACTTTTATGTGCATTGTTTCAATTAATTGTTGAGTGCCACAAGCCACGAGCGCTGTGCCACACTCTAGAGATACCAAGCTGAAAAAATCATACTAATTTCAAGGTACTTACAGTCTAATGTGGTGATCATACCTGGGGTGACTCCCACCACCCAAAGGTAACCACTGAAAAATATTGGTACGTTTCTTTCTAGTTTCCTCTATGCCTACAAATCATATACCAAAGTTAGGATCATGCTAAATACACAGTCCTAGGTTCTGTTTTATTTAGTTAACAATGTTTTGTATGCATATCTTATATTCTTTGAAAATGTGGGTTTTAATGATTTCATGACATTCTATTACATGCATGTTCCATAATTGTTAGCACAAATTCACTATTGTTGAATACTTAACATTTACTGTTTCCAAACTTACTTTAATGTAAATAGTGATTACATGAACATCCTTGCATACAAGTAAATCTGTCTGCACTGCTCATGTTTCTTTCTCAGAATACATCCTGAGAAGATCTATTGGTCCAGAGGCTATGAACAGTTTTAGACTCATAGAGATATATGACTACTTTTGTGGATCTATACTTCACATAATTCATCAGGTAGGTATTTTTTAACTCATTCGGCAAGCTACGGCGTGCCCCGTATGGTGCTCTGACACTAGGAATACGCTGATGAGTAAAATCAACAGGTTCTCTTTCTTTACAGAACTTGTAATCAACGGAAAGAAAGCTTAGATCTAACCTGAGAACAAGAATTTTTGTAGATTTAATGTTAAATTTCATACAGAATTCATAAGAGCTTTGGTGAAGGAAAAAATATGAATAGAATGAAAACTTGGGCTCTTAGAGTAACATTTACGCAAATAATTCCAATAAGTGGCATTAAAATTTCCTAAGCATTATAGCTCTTGCCAAATTACCCATAAGTTATGCCATTTACCCATAAATTCCGCGTTCAGTAAGTTAAGTTTATGGGGCAATATGAGAAACTGGAGTCTACTGGGAATTTCTGCAGTTAGTGATGGGTCCCCGTCCCGTTCCAAACACAGAGATATTCTGGCGGAAAGAGTAACAAGGAAGGGAGGGAAGAAAGGAAGCAGAAAGAAGAAAATTTCAGCTACAAGCTAGAACATATTTGTAGGACACAGATAACTAATAAAGGATTAATATCCAGCTTTATAAAGAACTCCTGAAATCAAAAAGGAAAAGACAAACAACCGAATAGAACGAGAGGCAAAAAAAAGACAGTATTTCACAGAATAAAAACACCCAGTGGCCACTAGACATGAAAGGATGCTGAATTTCATCAATAATTAAGGAAGCGCATCTAAAAAGCAGAGTGATATATCATGTTACATTCATCGGACAGGTCGACATGGAAAGTCAGAAAACAGCCAGTGTGGACAAGGAGCACATTAAAGGGGGTTTTTCCTACAGTGCTCTGGGGTGTGAGCTGGTACAGCCGACTTGGAAGATAATTATACGCCACCTTCGCAAGTGGCAAATGAGTCCATCCTGCGACCAGAAATTCCGCTCCTGGCCGTGCTCACAGAGCTATGCTTGTCCACGTGCCCCAGCGGACGTACTGACACTGCTCAGAACGGTGCTGCTCGCTTTGCAGAAGAAAAAACAGGAAAAGGCCAAAACTGCCATTGACGAGAGAAGAGTGGAAAAATAAGGAACAAACTATAGCTTAGCTGTCAACAAAGATGAAATCTCAAAAACACACTGATGACTATAAGAAGTAAATCTCAGAAGACAACCAACAGTGATAGCATTTTCATAAAGCTCAACATTAAACAACACATACTATTTAAACACACACACACACACACACACACACACACACACACGGCAACAGCAAACTGAAAACAAAATCGTGGTCATCACTGCCCTCTCAGGGCTTCGTTTTCATAAGGGAAACACACAGTAAGTAAGATAAATAATTAAAATAAATGTTTGATGGGGAAACATGCTCTGGGGCCAAATAACACAGGGGAAGGGGATCAGGACTGGGGGGGCGTACGACGGGGCTCCAGGCAGGGAGATTTTAAATAGGATGATCAGTGAAGACCTGAGACAGTGATGTGCGGGCGGGGCCGTCTGGTTGCCTCGGGAAGAGTGTCTAGGACAAGTTACACAAAGGGCACAGACTCTCACTGTAGCTTAATGTCCCACGTGTGGGCCACCTTATTAACGCGGGTGCACTGGAACCAGCCAACATCCTTCAACTTAAAAGTTACCTTGCCTTTCTTGTTTTCGTCTTCCTTTTTCCATCTGGCTTTCTGAATCACACATTAATTGGGTTTTCAAGGATCTGAGCCAAGAACAGCAAGTGGAGTTATTGTATAGGTAACTGTAGTGATCCAAGCAAAAACTTTATTTGGCAGAATTCCTAGTTAGATTAGTAATTTTGCTACAATTTCCGAGTATCACAAGTACGGTGGGCGGTGGAGTGGGGGTGGGGACATTGTACCTCTATCCCTAAGCTCAAAGGTCCAGTAAGTAGAAAATTTAAATATTCCGCAGTGACAATTAAGAATACTTTTGCCTTTACAATTGGTAGGAAGTACATTTCTTACAGGAGTTAGAGAATTAGATGCGTGCATTAGGATAATGGAATTTTCAAGAGAACCTCATAAACTAGGGTGAAAATTAGATTTGGAGCTTCAGTACCAGGGGTTCTAATTTAACATGCTGTGGAATTCACCTCGTCAAATTGTAAACCCATCTCTCACACCGTCGACGGTCTGAGTTAATAAAAAACCTGGAGCTTTTCGCATGTTAATAAATAAAATATGAAACTGCAGAGCTTTCTCCTTAAATGCAAGCAAAGAGGACATGACCTTTCGCTGAGCCACTTTGATTTGATGGAGGCATTCTAATTAGCGGATCAAATTGCTCCAATTTTTCATAGTTTTTGGTCAGCAAAACTTAATGCACATGCTTTTTAAAAACAGCAATACCACTGATTCTGTCCGGTGCTAGGCGGCCCGCATACCAAGGAGCTGTTCATCATTCGTTGATTTCATCACCTTTGTATAAATGATGCCCGTTGCTATCACAGAGTTTGGGACTGGGGTGTTTTCATTAATCAGGTGCTTTTAAGGATGAGTTATTTTTTCATGTGACCACTTTAAAAAAAAAAACAACAGGTACGAAAACAGGAACACGCTGCTTAGGCATTTGGAGACCTGAGCGGCATGTATTCAAATAGGCAGCGTCTCTCCCCCAACTACGTAGAAGCCTCTGTTTCAGGGGTTTGATTTGGCTTAGGAGACCACGGGGAGGTGGCTCTCTGGGTGCCTCACGCCTTTCCTCCCCACAGGGACTCTGCCTGCCGACCCTCCCCATCCCCTGGCCCCTGCACTGTGAGCAAGCCACCCAGGCGGTTATCCACTTCCGGCCCTGGCTGGCTTTTCATTTCCTCCCCGTTCTCTTTTAGTTTTTCAGTTTGTTTTACTAAGGAGATAAATATATTATAAATATAAACATATCTGTGTGTAGTATATGCAGAAGTATAAATTATTTTAGTGAGTTTTTTCCTCTCTATTCTTGTTTTGTTTTCTGTTTATACTCTTATCCTACTTTACAATTTATGCAATGTTTAGGTTCTGTGTATTATCTTTTAAGATTTATTATTACATTTTTTAGTGTAACACTTTAAAATATTTTTGAAATTTTAGTTTAAAATGGTTCTTCTAATGGCAAATATTTTCACATAGCAAGTTCAGTATGGAAGCTTCTTATACTATGCTATCTCTCATTTACATTTTGAGTTTTTATTTTATTATAAAGGTTGATGTCTTGGTTTCGAAATCCTTTGTTCTTAAGATTTTACGTATGTTACTAATTCAATCTTTTTATTCTTCCATATTTAAAGTATATTTCTTTATAAAGTATAAAGTATATTTCTCACACTGTCTGGATGCAATGAGAAGGTGGGCTCCACATGACCCCCCATGCACGGTGTGCATATAAATCATCCCCTGCACGAGAAAGTTCCGGAGAGTCCAAGGTAGCCAGCCGTGTTAGTAATTTTACTGGGACAAGAGGCATAAACTGGTAGAGTCCCAAGCAAGCTGGGATACATGGCCACTCAAAACGTAAGGGAACAAACGTCTAGGTTGTCCCCATCCCAGGCGCAATGAAGTGCGGTGGCATTTCTGGTGTTTCTCTAACAGATCCTTCATATCTTCCAAACCCTGTTCTGCCCAAAATACTTACAAAAAGAAAACCAGTTATGTTAATTGAGCATTTTTCATTTGACAAACACTTGACCGGGACAATTCTGGGGGGAATAGGTTGTGAACTTCCCCTCTTCCCTGAAGGTAAATGTAGCTTCTTCCAAAACTGGGCTGGGGTGGCTACCCACAGCCCGCCCTTGCCATGTAACGTCGGCGTCTGTCTTCCATCGCCGTGGCCTCGCATGTCCTTCCTGCAGCACAGGGCGCCGGCCTGGACAGTAACTGCTGCCTCATGAGAGGGAAAGGTTGGGGGGGTGGTCTGCAAACAGTGATTTCTCAATAGCCCCAGCTGGACTTGGTGGAAAAAAAACCCCCAAAACCCTAGGGAAGTGGCACTGGAGGGGACCCTGGCAGGCTGTCCACTTATTCTGTACCTTCCTCTAATTGCATATTATGTCTATTTGTGGTTTAACTCTTCTACCTTGTTGACAAAGGAGTTTCCTGGTCCATGTAGCTCCTCCCCCTCGTTATGAGGGATTGGAAAAGAAGGCTTGTTTTTAAAATGGCAGAGCCACATTTCCCCTGAACACTACCTCTGACAGGACGCTAACTGGGCAGCCATGACCTTCTTAGATGGTGGGACCCGTCCTACCTCTCTAAACAGCGGCCCCCCCAAAAAGCTGGTCTCTTAGAATAGTCATCACTAGCATGTTTCATTGAATCTAAGATGTTATACACTGAAATATACACCATCATTTTGCACTCCACCAAGAAAGAAAAACAATGCTATCAAAGCAAGTACGGCAGGCCATCAATTTTTAAATGTGGCCTGCTTTTAAAGATATTAAAATGTTAAAAAAAATGTGACTCTTAGAATTGATAGAATACTTTTTTCCTCCAGTTTTCCACCATTTGATTATTCATTTTCTTCCAAGACCCACCACAGGGGTTTGGAGACTTGAGGCTGGAGACCTGCCTGCAATTGCTCAGCCTGATTCATTACATACCCTCAGCCCCTCCGCACTCCCAGCCTGCAAATGACATCTCCATCAGTCCCTCCCTGCACCAGTGAACCTAGCTTCAGAGTAACAAAGCAGTGAGTCAATTGCCTGAGGCCAGACTCCTGGCAAATGACTGGATAAGGATCTGAATTCCGAAATCCCGACAGCAGTTTCACACAGTTAATCATTATGTTGTAGTGCCTCCCTACCTATATTTAGACAGGGCTGCTCAAAAAATTCCTTTTTGGGAGGGTTGGGGGCTGGGGCAGGGATTATGATTGTATGTGATCTACCTTGAAGGACATTTCAAAAAACGGCTGTCAGACTCCACTGTATTTATTGCCTGCATTGAGAATGTGGTCCACGAGTTCATACAGCGCCTCCTTTGGGAGAACTGGGAAAAATGTCTCGAAGTCTCGTTAATCAAGAAAAGCTGTGCTGGTCCTGGCCAAGGGTCTGACTTTATCTTAAGGTCACCATGAATTCCTAAACTGTGAAACCGATCACCTTTCCTTCTTTACTGTGACTACTGGGAAGCTTAATTTTGTGACCCACCTCTAACAATTCGGGCTTTCACTTTATATATTAAACGTGTTTTTCTTGTCTTTGCCGCAATATCCATACTTTTTCATGTTTTATCTGATTGACTATACCACTGTAAGTGCCCTTGAAACTTTTGCCAATGAAGTTGCATACCATACCTATACGTACATACATACACATATCTTTATGAACTTTTGAAAATTTAGTGCTTTCTAGAAATTGAAACGCAGGTGTACATACGGCAGCATATTAGCATCTACCTATCCTGGCTCCCCACTCAATGACTTATGAAAGGCAAAGAGAAAAAATCCAAAGAAAACAATAATAACAAAAATAACTGGCACTAGGAATAAAACAGAAAGTTAAGTCCTTATGCCGGGTCTTGGTATATCCACTGGGCACAGCATTTTGAGAGAGTAGGCAAAAAATATATCCTGGGAATAGCAGAATACATGTTTTAAACAAATGTTTAAAAATTCAGTCACCTCTCACTTATTTCTCTACTAGAATACACGTGGAAATCAAACAGATTCCTACATTACTGTATAACCGTTTTCCAAAGTGCTCCCCCAACTCGCTTTCCCTCTGGGCTTTTAAATTAAGAATTTGACAATGAGAAAGCAATCATATGAAAGAATTGGCAGTAAACATTGAAACTACTGAAAAACCCAGAGAGATATAAAACAACATAACTACTCAAAATAAAGCCAAAAGAGCTCTTGAAGATTTATATGGGGGGGAAAAGCAGGAGGGGGAGTTCCATAAATTGAGTCTACAGTTCCTAATTAAATTTATAATTGTGAAAATGGGAAAGGCAGGGAGAAATAAAAACATTATAAATTCCATGATACACATCAGAGTAGGGAAAAATATATCTTCCAAATCACTACAAATGAAAAGAGCAAATATAGAGCCAACGGCATAAACCAGAAAGTGAAACAGCTGTTTCCTACAGTCTCAAACTCAGCACAAAAAGGACAGAAATGGGACTAAGCTCATCAGTATTAAAAGGAAATAAAAACACTTCTCCACAACTGTAGTAAAAGGCAGATACTTGGACAGAGTTAAAGAAGAAATCCAACTATGTTTCTTACAACAGTGAGACCAAAATCAAATTACTAGCAAGAATAAGATTAGAAGGACAGAATAAAATATATCGGGCAAACAAAAATAAGCAGAGATGGCACTGATATCAAAGGAAAGTTCCAGGTAAAAATGATTCAATAAAACAAAAAGGACTTTTTTATACTGAAACAAAATGAAATCCATATTTGTGTTTTAATAGTTCTGAGCTTTTATAAGTTCATTAACATAACATAAAAACTTATATAGCAAAAAACTATTTGATATGTAAGAAGAGAGACACAGAAAACATACTGAAATACCAATGTCATCTATGACAGAGCAAGTTGATAAAAATAAGAGGATATAGCGAGGTAGTTTAAATAATGTAGTTAGTAAAACTGAATTAGCAGATGCAATAAAATTTTATGAACTTTCAATTCCACTGATTTTTTAAAAAGTTGGGCATGTGCTAAAGCATAAAGAACATTAATAAAGTTTATAAAACATAATTACAGAATCATATTTTCATTTCATTATAATCCACTGAAACTTGAACTTAGGGGAAAAAAAGTCTTAAAATAACTATCAGGTCAATAAAAGCTCCAAACTGTGATGATGAACCCTTTGGACCTGCACTGTCACATTGTCCACATGGCAGCCACTAGCACATCTGGTAATTTACATCTAAATTAATAAAAGTAAAAAACAAAATTCAGTTCCTCACAGTAGCCACATTGTAAGAATTCCGGAGCCACATGGAGCAATATTGTGTCTGCCATTTTGGACAATGTAGATATTTCTATGCATTTATATCACAGAAAACTACTGGACAGCGCTGCTTTTAGAAAACAGAATTCATGATAACAAACAGGGACAAAATAGTTAATATTTAACACACATAATTCTCAAAAAAAAACTCCACTAAACATCTCAGGATAAAAATAACAAAGACATAAGCCAACAATTCATAAGAAAGACATACTAATACAAAAATAAGCATATGAAAAATGTTAAGGCTAATCAATAAAATATTTTTTCAACTATCAAATTAGTAATGATAAAATTATAATGCTTTATGCTAATGAGCAGGGTGACATGGTCACTTGTAAACTGCTGAAGGCAAATAATGAAAACTTTTGACAAAATTGTTCTAGAAAGCTCCCACTCAACCATCTAGAAGTGGTTCTCGAAACTGGATACACATTGGAATCACTCTGGGGACTTTTAAAAAAACTGTCATGTCTGAGCGCCCAACTCACAGATCCTTATTTAATTGGCCTGGGATGGAGCCAGGGCTTTGGTATTTTTCGAGCTTATGGGGAGTCTGATGTGCAGACCAAGTTGAGAACTGTTACTCTAGAGACATAACTTCGGGGTCCAGGGTACAACAGAAATCCCACCTGAGTACGGGGCTTTCTGAGCCGGGCATTTATGTCCACTGCTGGGCTTCCCAGCCTGTTCACTGAGTTCCCAAGAAGACTCCGCAGGTGTCACGGAGTGGCTCGGACAAACCCCTGGCCCCAGAATGACACGAGGGAGTAGCTGGTTTATTATGCACTTTCATGAAAAGAACCAAAGTTGCCTCGAAAGGAGGGGTGACATACCTGGAGTGGTCAGGATGGGGATACAGCAGCAGCTTGAGGAACGGGTCCTGGAGAGCAGGTAGAGCCCACGACTTCCCTCATGCATGCGGGAACTGGCTGTCTCCCTTGCTGTCTTGGAACTCTGTCAACCCCTGGAGGCTGGATGCGATGCCAGGTGAAAACCAAGGGAGAAAGGACGAACTGACTGAGGATGGTCCTGAATAGATCAAGTCTCTTCACCTTGGATTTGAGCTTAAAATTAAGAGTTTGTGGCATGGGCTATGGCTCGCTACATATGCATTATCTGGCTTAATTATCACAAGAATCCTAATAGGTACTCCAGTCACAATCCTAATTTTATAGATGATAGTGCTTTGATTTCATACAGAAAGTAATTTACATTTCTAACACTTTTTGCTTTGTATACTTTGATGTTACATGACTCAATTCATGAGGGTCTAAATGCATAGACACAGACAATAGATTGGGGGTTACCAGACGGGAGGAGGGTGAAATGAGTCAAGGGGGTCAAGTATACCATGATGGATGGAAACTAGTCTTTTTGGTGGAGAGCACGCTTTGGTGCGTACAGCTAACACGTCTGTTAGATGCTGTGTATCTGAAAATTATATAATGCTATTAACTAAGGTTACTGCAGTAAAAATAAAGTTAAAACATTAAAAAATAAAATAAACACCAAATAAAAAATTCTAAGATATTGTGACTACTGCATCTTAGTCATGGGATGCACCTGGTTTAATGTAAAAGGCTCTTTATGTACCGTTTAATGATCTTTTTGTCTCGATCTCTTATTTTGTTTATAATATTTCTATTTGTTTATTTGTGTGATCTTTCTTTCAATGTTTCTAGGAGCCTTTCTGTTACACACCACTAACTTCTCCATAGTCAGCAGGTAATCTAGGGAGGGAGGGCGTGGGGGGGAAGGAGGGAGAAAGGAGAGGAGGAGGAAAGAGCTGCTAGCAAGGAAAGAAAAGAAAATCACCGTAAGAGGTTTTTTAAAATATATCACTATGAGTAAGTTGAAAAAGCTAAAAAGAAAATAAATGATTTGATAAGTACGATTAATATGATTGAATTAATACATACCTCAAATTTCTGCACCCTACAAAAGAGAAACACCTTTTCTATATTGACTCATAGTAAAACTTACAGTAAACAAAGAATTAAATAAGAATTAAATCAAGCTTTTTTCCAAGTAAGTTTATCTGCCAAAAATTTATAGCCAATCTCACACTTAATAGTGAAGCATTAGAAATGTTCTCTCCAAAATCAGATGTTGAGAGGGATGCCCCCTGTCCCTGCTTCAATTCAACACTGTATAGGAGGTTTCTCCTAGGCCAGTTTTGAGAAAGAAAAACAAGATAATAAAAAGGAAAAAAGAATAATAATAGGAATGGAAATGAAAAAATTATCATTTTTGGCGATATCTGGATGGAAATCCTGAAATAAGCTATAAATATATTGTTAGACTTAATATACATGATATCTATGAAAATGAACTGCATTGTATATACCAGTCACAGAAAATACAATCTTAAAGGATATTCCATTTACAATAACCTAAATAAAAGGCACACACACATAAATCTCACTAAAGATACAGATATCCCTTATGGTGACAATTATACAACTTTATTAAAGGAATTAAGGAAAACCTACACAAATGAAGCATATTTATAGAAAAGAAAATCCAGTATCAAAAAGAAGAGAAGCCTCCCCAAACTTACAAATGAAATGTAATTCTTATCCATTTCAAATAAGGGATTTGTAAAGCTTGATAAACAAATTCTAAAATTACTTGAAAAAGAAAATATGAAGAACAGCCAAGATAATTTTAAAGAACATCGAAGTGCACAGTGAGTCCTACCATGTTCTAAGTCCTATTATACGTGGATTGTGAATAAAACAGTAACATAGCCCAGAAACAGACCCAAGCATTTATGGAAACAATACATGAGAGAAATGGTCTTACAGATTAGAGAGGAAAGGGATGGGATGCCTGGGAAAACATTGTAACCCTATGCTACACCCTGCACCAAGTCCACTCCAGGTACTGCATAGACCTAAGTTGGAAAGGCAAAACTTTTTTTAAAGAAAGTATTCGGAAGAGTATCTGAGAGCCTATATGACTAGGGATAGGGAAGAAATTCATAAGGCATTCAAAGTCCAGACCATAAAGAAAAAGTCAACAAATTTGGCCATGTTAAAAACTTTTATTCATTAAAAGATAACACTTTTAAAAGTGGGAAGACAATAAACAGCCTTGGAAAGGACATCTGTAATGCACATAAGTTAACAGAACTGATGATCAGAATATATAAATAAATTCTGCAAGTTAATAAAAAATTAATTTAAAACTAGGTAAAAATAGGCAATTCACAGAAGAGAAGCCATAAGTGACCAATAATTGCATAAAAAATATTCTTTGTTAGTAATTGGAGAAATTCGATTCTCCACAAACACTACAATGAGTTTACATTAACAGCCATTGGGTTAACAACAGAGTGACTGTCAATTCTGCTTGTTGGTGAAGATGTGGAAAAATGGAAGCTCACCTGTTGGGTTGGCCAAAAAGTCTGTCTAGTTTTTTCTGCAAAATAAACTACACATTTTTCATTTTCACCAATAACTTTATTGATTTGGATATTTTGAGTATGTCATCCATCTCCTGCTATTGGCTTCTAGTGGGTAGAGGCCAGGGTGCTGTTAAACATCTTCCAATGCATAAGACAGTCCCACGGCACAGAGTTATTTGGTCGAAATGTCAACAGTACCAAGAAACTTTGCAAACCACTTTTGGCACTTTTTTTTTTTTGGCATTTCAGCTGCGTTTTTACCTGTCTTGAAATAATAAAACATAATACACCAAAATGTTGCATACCTTCTTCCATCTACAATATTATAACGGCTGCACAAAAATTCACCAATTTTGGTACTTTTTAAATGCACGCTATGACAGCTGTCACAATACAATCTAACAAAATTGTTTCAAGTGAAGTTACGGTAACTGAGCACTACTAGAGCCATACTATGGAAAAAAGCTAAACGAACTTTTTAGCCAACCCAATTCATGTTGGTGAGGGCGTGTTAGAGTAACTAATGTCGTACTATCTGGTAAAGTTAAGATCTGTATACCTATAACATAATGATTCAACTCCTAGACAAGAATACTTTTCATTGCACCCTCTGCAGTAATGACAACAAAAGAAGTGGAAACAAATTTAGTATTCATCAACAGGAAAGTGACTAAATTGTGGTATATTCTCACAATGGAATATTACACAGCAAAGAAAAAACATTATAGCTAAAACAAGACAATCTATGTGGATTAATCCCACAAATAAATTATTGAGAAAAAATTTAATTGGTAAATATACACAACAGAGAAAACCCCTGACTTACGATGGTTCAACTTATAACATTTCACCTTGATGATGGCCATAGTGGGACTCATTCAGTAGAAACTGGGTAGGCTAAACTACGACATACAGTAGGTTAGGGATATTAAAAGCACTTTCAGCTTAAAATATTTTCAACTTAAAATGGGTTTATCAGGATGTAACTCCACTATAAGTCAAGAAGTATCTGCATAATATAAAGTCTAAAGTCACAGTAAACAAAAATATATATAGTTTAGGAATAGAGATATAAGAACCAAAGTCTTCATCAGGTTGAGAAAGGTATCCTCTATTCGTAAATTTTTATCAGGAATGGATGTTGGACTTCGTCAAATGCTTTTTCTGCATTAGTTGATGTGATCATTGATTTTTCTTGGTTATTCTGTTACTATGGTGGGTACCACTCATTGATTTAAACATTTTAATGAACCTTGCACCCCTGAGTTAAACTCTACCTGGTCATGCTATAGAATTCTTTTTATGTATTGCTGAAATTTTTATTAAGTATATTTTATTGATCATGCTATTACAGTTGTCCCATTTTTTCCCCTTTGATCTCCTCTGCCCAGTACCTCCATTCCTTCCAGAAATCACCCCCTTAGTTAATGTCCACGGGTCATACATATGAGTTCTTTGGCTTTTCCACTTCCCATACTATTTCCTACACCCGCCTGTCTATTCTGTACCCACCAACTATGATTCTTATTCCTTGACCTTTCCCTCCATTCTCCCCCTACCCACTGACAGCCCTCCAGGTGATCTTCATCTCTATGACTCTGCTCCTGTTTTAGTTGTTTGTCCAGTCTGTTTTTCTTTTTAGATTCTGCTGTTGATAGTTGTGAATTTGTTGTCATTTTACTATTCAGAGCTTTTGATCTTCTTTTTCTTAGATAAGTCCCTTCAAAATTTCACACAACAAGGGTTTAGTGATGATGAACTCCTTTAGCTTTACCTTGTCTGGAAAGCACTTTATCTGCCCTTCCATTTTAAATGATAGCTTTGCTGGATAGAGTAATCTTGGATGTAGGTCCTTGCTTTTCATCTCTTTCAATACTTCTTGCCAGTCCCTTCTTGACTGCAAGGTTTCTTCTGAGAAATCAGTTGATAGTCTTACAGGAACTCCTTTGTAGATAACTTTCTTTTTTCTTGCTGCTTTTAAGATTCTCTGTTTATCTTTAACTTTTGGCCTTTTAATTATGATGTGTCTTAGTGTGGCTCTGTTTGGGTCCAACTTGTTTGGGACTCTCTAAACTTCCTGGACTTGTATGTCTATTTCCTTTGCCAAATTGGGGAAGTTTTTTTTCATTATTATTTCAAATAAGTTTCAATTTCTTGCTCTTCCTCTTCTCCTTCTGGTACCCCTATGATTTGGATGTTGGTAAGTTTAGAGTTGTCCCAGAAGTTCCTAAGCCTCTCCTTGTTTTTTTGAATTCTTATTTCTTCTTTCTGTTCTGGTTGACTGTTTATTTCTTCCTTTGGTTCCAAATTGTTGATTTGAATCTTAGCTTGCTTCCCTTCACTGTTGGTTTCCTGTATATATATATATTTTATTTCACTTTGCATAGCCTTCACTTCTTCCTTTATTTTGTGGCTGCATGCAATCATTTCTCTGAGCATCCTGATCACCAGTGCCTTGAACTCTGCATCTGATAGACTGGCTATCTCCGTGTCACTTAGTTCTTTTCCTAGAATGTTGATCCATTCCTTCTTTTGTGCCTTATCTCCTTCTCTCTTCATTTTGGCAGTTTCTCTATGTTTCTGTGTGTTAGATAGAGCTGCTTTGATTCCCAAGCTTGGCACACCTGGTACATTGTAAGAGGTGGAGCCTTAGGTATTCACCAGAGTGGGGCAGCCTACTTCACTGCTTTGTGGTGCTGTGTGTGGGGGAGGGGTCGGGGAGGGAACAGTGCTCAAGCTCTTCCCCCACTTTCAGTCACCTCCCCCACTTCCTGTAAGCATCTAGCACCCTTCTAGTTGCTTCCTTGGTGCTGATTCCCAGAGTGGGTGGGTTTCATTTCTAAATTGTAATTGTGTCTTCTTTTCCTTTCTTAGTTAATTTTTACCCGAGAGAAGTTGTCAATTTTATTGCTCTTTTCAGAGGACTAGCTTATTGTTTTATTGATTTTTTTCTCTATTATTTTTGTTTTCATTTTTATTGATTTCTGCTCTTTATTGTTTCCCTCTGCTTGTTTTGGGTTTATTTTACTGTTTTTATAAGTGCTTGAGGTAGGAGCTTTTTGATTTAGAATTGCTGTCTTCTAATGTATGCACTTAGTGCTATATGTTTCCCTTTCAGTGCTGTTTTAGCAGCGTCCCACAGATTCTTTTATGGTGTATTTCATTTTTTTCCGGTTTGCTATATTTTGTAAATTAACTTGAGACTTGCTCATAGATCCATGAATTATTTAGGAGAGGACTGTTTAGTTTAGAGATGTTTGAACATTCTCCTGTTATCTTTCTGTTATTAACTACTAGTTTGTCTCCAGTGTGGTCAGAGAACAAACTGTGTGATTTTTAATTCTTTTAAATTTAAGTTTTTTTGTTTAAGGTCCGGCATATGGTCTATGTTGATAAATGTTCCATGAAAGCTTGAAAAGAATTCTTATTGGGCTATCATGGGATGAATTGCTCTATAAACGTCAATTCAATCCTATTGGTTGACGATGATGATAATTCTTCTGTATCCTGGCTGATTTTGCCACTTAGGGTGCCAAAGGTGGAGATGAGGCCTTATTAGTGCTGGGTGAGGGTGGGAGTTTCGAGTCCCCACTAGGCTCGCAAGAAGGCCGTGCTGGCTGGGAGGGGAAAGGGCACTCTGTAGTCCTCCCTTCGTGCCCTCCTTGGGCACTGCGGGGACATGGGTCAGTGGTGAAAGTCCCGGATCTCCAGAGACCATCTCTGATACCACTTACGGGGAGGGAAAGAGGGACCCTCATTACTACCTGCTGGGGAATGGAAGCCCAGGCCTCTAGGTGGCCTTTAGTGACACTGGGGGAGGGGTTGCCATTGACAGGGAGTGGGAACAAAGTCCTGCTCCCCACGGGAATTTCTGACAGCGTCCCAGCAGGGAGGAAAGGAGGTCATTGTCGCAGCCACAGCTGTGTCACGGTCCTTGGCTAAAGAGAGCCAGTTGCCGTCTCAGAGTTTTCTGTCATGCCGGGCTGCCCCCTTCCTCGTCCTTTGGCTAGAGAGAGCAGGCTTTCTGTTGAAGTCTTTGTTGTCTGTGCTGTTAGGGTTTGGGGTTGGAGTTTCTCCAGTACCCAGTTCAGAATATTCGAGGCAAAGAGGAGAACCAGGGAACTCACCGCTCTGCCACTCGGGTGCCGAGGTCCCCAGCTGGCCCTTTCTCCCTTTCTCTTCTCAGTCTCCTCGTGTTAGTTTTATACGTAATGACGAGGACCGTAGCTGCACTTAGAGCGACAGGGACAAGCGCATCTCCTCCATGTTGATTGAAATTGTAACTTGTTTTCAAATCTTCTAGTGTGTCTAAAATATTTGATAATAACTTTTTAAAAGACTGGATGATGCTGGTGAAAGTTAAACTGTCCTTTAAGGTTTTCAGGGCACAGTGGTCCACTCTCAGCCTTCCCACTTTTCCAGAGAGGGTCGTTCCCTTTTCCTCCTCAGCCTTGTCCTCTTCTCCCCGGTCCCCTCCCTTCCCCTCCCACCATCTCCACGGAGAGAGCGTTAGCCGCTCCTGCCGGGAACACGGTACTGTGGGAGACAGACACCGTTGCAAATCAGGTGACACCCACATCTGAGTCGTGGGAAAAGGAGTTATTAAAGGGTTTTGACATTTTAAAGGGGGAAGTCATTAGAGGGTTTTGGTATTTGAAATACATCACAGTTAGTATAGTCCTATGTGAAGGTTCCTGTCCCCGTGAGTCGCACTGCACAGAAGATTCTGAGGAGAGACCACTTACTACTTCACATGGATACGTTTCAATGCTTTAACAACCCAGACAATCTTATTGTCAGCTGAATACAGCCCGTACCAATAACTATGTAAGGTTTTTTTTTCTGTAAATAGCAAGTAGTAAAAGTTGTTTAAAACGTTTCTTGTGACAGGCAGTACATAATCAGAGTCAGGAAAGGGTGAAATAAAAAATATCTGATTTTTTTTTATTCCTTCATATTGCTAAAGCTAGTCAAGGGCTATGAAAATTTACATTAATTAATTCCCTTTGGGAGGTGTAGTTGATATGTTGGTCACGGTTAAATGGAACGCTACAATCCTTCCGTAATCAGAATAAAATATTTCAATTCCATAGAGTATACACTAATGTTATAAATGGATGCACTGAAATTTTAAGAGCACAGTCCCAGTTGGATATACCCCAAAATCACTATGCACGTAGCAGTGCAGAGGTCCTGGGAGACTTTGCCATCTGATTTCAGGGCAGGAAGCGGCTGGAAAAATCATTAATAGCAATGGGAAAAACTGGAACGACTTTTCTAAAAGCTAAGAAAAACTTACATAAAAAAATAGACACTATTCAGAGAATCGCAAAAGAAACCGATGGAGAGAATTAAGGCATATACGATGTTCTTTTGTAGGTAGGTGGGTGTGTGAGAAACGGCCAGGATCCCGGGCCAGGGAAGGGACAGGAACCGCGCGTGGGCAGAGCAAGTTTCCCATGTTAGGATCAAATGTCAAGCACTGGTATACTTGCAGCCTTGAGGGATCGGAGGAAGGGTGGGTTTGGTGTTGGCCCCTGGGCGGCTGACGACTGTCATCGTGTGTCGTCTGTGTTGGAGAGACCCTTTTTCATACTGAAGTGACGATTTGCGTAGTGCTATAAAACATGAAGAAAGAAAAGATATAGTGCATATAGTTAACCCCTTGCTACACTAAACAAATAAGCCCTGTACGAGGTAAGCACCGGAATAACACTTAGAATTACTTCATAATGAACTTCAAGGAACACATGACATTTACACACGAAAAACAGACGATGAGGCTCAGAATATCGCGCGTGTGGCTGGACAAGCCTTGGGTGTGCGTCGACTTGCACAATGACCAGAAGGTCAGTGCGGCAAGCGATGCCTATGCTGCTCTTGGCCCTGCTCGGAGCCACTGTAACCAAGCCCTGCGCCATATTCTTTCACAGTCACGCGTGAGTCGACTTAGCGAGTGTGTGCGCACACCCCCCGCCCCTCCCTAAGGCCGGTCTGCCCACCAACGAGGGAGACACCAAGGATGAACTGCGGAGCAAGGCTCCTTTGAGGAGGGTTTTAAGCAAGAGGAATTCGGATGATAGAGCCTGAAGGAAGATGCGCGTCGGCCACAGAAGCAGCCGAATTCTCGCTGGGGAGAAAGTGGTGCAGTAGAGACTGAAAAAGTGAGGCAGGGGATTCTAACAGGAGTGAGAAAAATGGAGCGACCTATGTCATAGGACCAGGAAGTATATCTACTGGGCAAACTGAAGCGATCCAAAATGTTAAAGGCAAAGGTGGCCCTTCTAAAGCTCTATTCAGACAAATGGCACATTCCTTGAGAGAGAATGTCATGTTAACAGAGTATAAAAAAAAAAGAAAGAAAGAAAGAAAAAAGAAAAAGTTTCTTCTTTGTTTGTTTCCTTTTTTCCACCACTGCCATATTTTTTAAACTAGAAAGAGTAACAAAAGCATCTTCAGAGAATAAAAGCCCTGAAGAAAAAAGAGAGCCATAGAAGGCTGGGCCTTCTTTCTCAACCAGGTACGTTTCCACATCCCGGTAGGCTACATCCCAGCAGCTGAAATAACTTAACAGAAGTAATTTTAGAGTGCCTGGTCTTTGAGAATTCTCCGGCAGTGAGAGAAGTACCGGAGACAAATAATGTTGCCATTTCGAAAATGGAAATAAAGATTTACAAACCAGTACACCTGACTTTACACCGTAGCAAATTTGAATGCATTAAGGAAATGGTTTGTGTATTTAGAAAATACTCTAGTGAGTGATGAGTACTGAAAAGGACTTGTGAAGAAAAATTATTTCAGATTAACTTAATTTCTCTCTTACTAGGGCAAGGGTTGAGAAACTATAGTCCAAAGGCTAATTCTGGTCTGCAGCCTGTTTTAGTAAATTGAGTTTAGGGGCACCCAGGCCACGCCAGTTCATTTCTGCCCTGTCCGGGGCTGCTCTCACGCTACAATGGTGGTTGAGGAGCTACAGAAGAGTCCATGTGGCTCATAAAGCCAGAAGCACTTACCGTCTGACCCTTTACAGAGAGCTTACTGACATCTGAGTTAGGAAATACTACTGATAAAATGTGTCTTGCTTTCTGCAAGGCACGCATCGAAGTTTCTCATGTAAATAGCCTAGACAGGCGTGAGTGGGAATTGAGACAGTTCAGGGACTTGAGTCCGGGAACGGAAAGCTACCGGGTGGGCGGGAAGCCAGAATAAGACCAGTGGCCAGTACTATGATCAGACCGTAAGAATGTCAGCACCCCACCATTTCTTGCTAAAAAAAAAATATGCAGAATACTGTCTTCCTTCTAAACGCTTGTTTTTGCTAGGCTGACATGGAAAATTCCACAAGATTTTCAAAAAGCACATCTCTTGGTGCGAGCCCTCTGCCCCCGGCTCAGGAAAGCAGCCAAGTTGAGCCACCGCCCCCGAGCCGGGCCACAGAGCCTTCTCACCTCTGTGCTGCCTCCCTGGTGCTCAAGCCCGAGCTTAATAAAGTCTGTCTGACAATTTCTCTGGGGTTTCCTCCCGATTTCTGTCTTAGGGAACCCAAGGACCCCCAGTGCTGGTAACAGAACCCTGTACCAGGTGGACTTCCCCTGGAATTGAGTCCCCAGAGACGTGTCACAGGAAGCCACTCTTGGCCAAGTCCTGGATCCCAGTGTTGAGAGTGACCATGACAAAGGCATATGTGGCATGCTTGCTGGCTTTATAGGAATGTGTAAAGTAGTAAATATTGGAGACGAATAACAGTCTAATCAAGCTTGAATGTGGGGCTGAAATGAAAATGATAAAAAGATGAAAATAAAAGTTGCATTTATGTAAAAATCAGGTACAATATATTCTACGATGGAACCTGGTTTGGCGGTTCATGTAAAAAAGATGTGAGAGTTTAGCTGACCCAGAGCCAGCAGTGGGATGTGATTGATCAGAAAACCACCACCGAAGGGCGTCAGCCAGGTGATGGACCAGAGAGCTCCAGGTCCTCAGTCCCCCATGGAAACATTAAAGAAACAACTAGAGACTAGCTAAAATGACTTTATAGGAGCTCTGAAAATCAGTCAAAGGCCTACAGCAGCCAAGTGAATGCCCAATCGAGAAAAGGCCACATTAAAAAGTAGGAAATATCAAGGTACTTTTACCCACTTTGCCTCAACACTCCCCACCCCCAGCCCACCCCGCCCCACCCCCGCCCCTGGTGAGTGAAGCACAGTTTAGAGGAAGGGAGGCCTGGTGCCCAGTTCCCTGCTGTGACCCGGAGTGGAGAAGGGTGTCCTCACCTGTCTGGGGCTGCCTGATTGGTGTGTGCGTGACTTAGCTGAGTTCAGCAGCGCAGGAGCTGCATTCTCAGCCTGGAGGAAGCCCCAGGAAGCCCCGGACAGGGCTCATGAAAACCACAAGGGGGCAACAGAGGCTCAGATGCCTGGGGCAAGAGATACGAACTGAGGAATAATACAAGCGAACAGCTAAGGCCCCTGGAAGAAGCAGGAGTCTCTTAGGGAAATTAAGACATCTTTTAAAAGCATATGTGTATATTGAGAAACTGGGAAAAAGCCCAGGGAAAGAGTGTGTCCAGAAAAAGAGCTGGAAAGACCCTAAGCCTCTCCTGCGGGGCGGATCCTGGGCTCAGCATGTGTCCTGCAAATCGGTCCAGGTCTTCCCCTGCTCCGAGCCAGTCTGCAGGCTTGGAGAGGTGGCTGCTTTTCAGAAGCCCAACTTTCAAGAAAAGATCACGAGACATGTGAAGAAACAGGAAAACGTGGCCCATTCAAAGGAACTGAACGAAGTCTCCAGAAACCATCACTGAAGAAGATTATCACACACAGAATTTCTGCTGTGTGTATAAAAATTAACCATCATAATACCTATTAGGCATCTAGCACTTCGCTTCTCACACCATACTCATCTTGTCTGGTCCTATATTATTATATTATACATTACACTGTAATGTACATGTATTATGGTAATAAGTAGAATATAGGAGATCACTGCATTAATCTAGAACAGATATCATTCCCAAGGCTCAGGCAGTAACTGACTTGCCCAAACGAGATGGCCAGACAATAGCAGAAATGGAGCTGGAGCCCAGGCCTTCTGGCCCCAATCCGGCGTTCTTTCTCTGCACCACACACAGGTAAACAGCCCCAGCCCGCTGTCTGCCCGAACTAGGTCCGGAACGCAGTTTACCCAGATCCCACTGAAGGGAGGATGCAGGCAGAGGCTAGAAGTGAGATGGGAACGGTCTAGGCACACTGTCCCGTGGGAAGCCAGAGCTGTGACAGACCGTAGTGACATGTTTGGTCCAGGACCCCTGGGTCCCCCCAAGGCACTGGCATGGCAGGTTACAGTCTTTAACGCTGCCCACTCCTGCAAGCGGACATAAAGCGTCTACTTGAGAATTTGGGATGACTTCCCGGAACCCTGGTCTTGGCCTCTAACCCTTATTGCTGTGGCCTCCATCGTGAGTAAAACCCTTGAAATCCCTCAGCTCTCAGCTGTGCTGACTGCAGCTGCTGCAGGAGAGGGGGCCTCCCTTCCAACAGGTCGGGGCCTGGCTGCTTTAGGAAGCTCTTCCTTCCTTCTGGAGGTGCCATGCATTGTGTCCTCTTGTTCCTGGCACTCCAGCAAGTCTCTGTCCTCTTTCTGGTCCCCCTGATCCCCTGAGCAAGCAAGGCATCCTCGCAGCCTCTTCTGGCCTCCAGCAGCACATCCCACCCACCTCAGGCTACAGATGGGGCTCCCTCCGGCCCCCGGGTCCTGAATTCCCCTGGTCTGCTCGTCCCTCCATCAGCTGCTCACAGAGCCCACCTCCTACCCAAGCACTGGGTCACTTTCTCCGTGGCCCATGTTCACCTCTGGCCCTTCAGTCTCCCTACACTGTTCAAGGTTTTTACTCAGCGTCATTTATGGACACTGCCACTGAGACCAGAGACAAAAATGCAATGACCATGTGTCTGTGCCTGAAGATGCGTGTTCGCATGTGCATTGGGGAGTAATGGGCAAAAAGAGGGTGAGGCAGGGGTGCTGGGCCAGATCCCCCACACCTAACACCATCAGGATTCTGCCAGACTCCCGGAGCAGGAGATCGGCCAGCAATCTGGAACCTTCCACACCTCTCTTCACCTTCACTGAAAGGAGTCCAACTTGTCCAAGGTGGAGCCCAAGTCGTCTCTTCTCCAGTGAGCACGTGCCCCTCGCCCTCGAAGACCCCTATAAGCATGTGGGCAGGGGGGCAGAGCAGTGGCACCCACTCCAAGTCACTCGGTGACCGCGGGCACACCCCTGACCCTTCTGAACTTTGTTTCTCATCTGTAACAGTGCAAGACTAGCAACCCACCCTACCTACAGGGAGAGCTCCTGACTCAAAACATTCACTTAAAAGAAAAAATCTTTACGTCAGCACAAATGTAAGAAATATGTACAGTGATAACGTTACTATTGATATAAGAACCAGAAGCAAACCGACTCATACCTTTCAGGGCCTGACCCTCCTTACGATCGCTTATTTCTGACCCTCGGCGTGAAGAAACACTGTACCCCGGAGGCTCCGAAGTCGACTCTTCTGACCATGGACAAGGCTGAAACAATGCAGTGATGGTAGCATGGGAGTCCTTCTTGCTGAAAATCGAAACATAAATGGTATCTGTGAGAAGCAAAACCACTAACGGCCACACAACCGATGTCCACGACCCCTTTGGGTTACTTTTATCAAGCCGTTAGCACTGTGTGAACTGCTCTCTGGCGGGCTCAAGTCGTCCAGGGTGTCTGTCGCAAGACCTGTACAGCAGCCGACGTAAAGGTACAATATACATTAGTATACGCTTCTCACCCATTGTGAAAAATGTAACTGAATACCTACTAAGAGCACAGCACTGTGATAGGTGCTGGAATACATAAAACACAAAGAGGCACAGGTCCCAATTGCTAGTGCTTTAGAATCAAGGGCGCTTGATCAATGGCACTTCTCCTATTTCAAGGAGAGAGGAAGTGGGAGCACGTCAAGGGGGCTGGCTTGGACAACGCATGGGACATGCCTGGCGCTAGCTCTGGGACTGTGATTTCACCCCGTTGTCAGGCTAGGGCTGGGTGCGATCCGGGTGCTGACGTTCCTGTGTCTGGGTCGTGGCAATCCCTCCCCGTCAGGTGCTCACCTGTGGGGGTCACCTGCTTCCTAGCTTCCTCCTGGGGGAGGCAGCTCCGCCCCGGGAGCTCATCCGGCAGGGCACCGAGTTGCTGAGTGAGACCAAATGCTATTGCTCGTGTTTACTCATTAGCTTGTCTCCCAAACTTTGTGAACTGTTTATGCCTCTTCCTCATTTATCCTTTGAGGACCTTCCTGTTTTCCGTATTACTTTGAGTGAACTCTTTATATAGCGAATGTCAACTCTTTTGTTGTATTTTAAAGAGCTTGCTGCTTTCCCTTTCAATTTTATTTTGGACCTAGAGAAGCTTAAGGTGTTTATTTCGAAGTATATTCATCTTCTCTTCTGTGATTTTTCTCATTTCTCCAAAAACATTTCATTCACTCTTTCATCAATCTGCCATGAGAACATAGTTCAAACTAAGTCGTGTTATACAGAAGGGCTTATAATAAAAACCAATAATCATCCCAGTTTCACTCTGAGAGCCAACCGTTTTTACCCATGTCTGGTTTAGCTGTCCTGACAACAATCTTCTTACTTCTAAATAACACGTTACTGACATTTACTGATTTATCAGCTTTAGACACATCTTCGGTTGGGACGGATTTCCACTATGACTGGGGAGGATGTAGCTCATTTACTAACGCTTCCCTGACTTTTCCTCCCCCTGAACAGTTCGATTACTATTTTCAGCTCCTCCATCTGTCAGAGATACGTCTTCATGTATCATATTTAAACCTTCTCCTTTGTGTTCCGTCAATAGCAGATGATACACGGTGACTTTCCACCTCACCTTCTAAACTCTGTCATCAGAGCCCTCTCTACTTTTCACTGTCAGTGTCGATTATATTAAGTTTTGACCTCATAGTTGTGTCTTCTTGTGATTTAGCCAAAGGTTGGTTTACAATGTTGAAAATCAACAGATAATTGTTTACTGCAGGGACTAGGAGTTGGGTGTGGTTATTCTTTCTTCTCTATAGTTCCATCCATGTAATCACTTGTACCTCTGCAAAAGAAATACGTTTCAGGGATCAAGTCCAAGCTCGCCTCCACTGTTCACACTACACGTTTCCGTTCACATCTGGCAGTAGCAGGGGCTGACGCACATTGAGTCTGTTCGAGACAAAGCCTGTCATTTAAATGAGGGCGTCTGTGTTAACCAAGGTGATGCCATGACCAAAACTGAGACGAAAAGGGTAGGAGCAAGTCTTCATGAGGTTCAGGGTTCTGTCACTGGAAACACAGTCCAGTTAGCTTTCTGGTCCTGTCCTTGGTCCAGGGGGAAACATAGTGGGTGGCATGTGTATACTGAGGCTGACACGTCTGCTGTGGGCCCACGCACATTGTCTGTTAGGTTTGAATGGCAAGCAGCAGGGGAAGTGCTGAGGGGGTCGGTCATGGCTGGAACCCAGAGCCAGGTCTCCGGCACAGTTCCCACACAGCTGAGCACGGGCGCCTGCCTCCCGCTGGACCTGAGCTCCCCATCAAGGGCTACGTGGCAGCGACAGTCCCATCCAGACATGGTCCAGGATGGGGTAACCTCCCTGCACCCGCAGGTTCTGCTTAGAAGTTTTGACTACTTGTCATCGATGGGTAGAGAAGTCAAATTGCTTGCTTGATGGGGGAGACCCCTCAGGCTGCGTTCTCGTGTCTGTCTGCCTTCTGCTAGACGACGGCTTTTGGAACCTCCTCAGAGAATGTCAGCTCTTTCAGGTAGAAAAGTCAAGCTCCTACAAGACCTTGTTCCCCACCCTCTTGCTTCCAGAGTTGTTGAGCTTGCCCAGGGAGCACTCCGTTTGCACTCCGTTACAAACGGAGACGATACTGCCGGCATCTGGGGTTTCCCGTGACTGACCAACTCTTCCCTCTGCCCCCTGCGGTGGAGAAGCGCCATCATTAACCCGGGCCTGGGGTCTTCTCACTAGAAGTACAACTAGACCGAGTTTTACCCTAAATACAGTTGTACATGCATTTGTGTTTTATGGGCTAGATCTTTTATTCCAATCTATAGAAACATAAAGATGTTCTCCGCTTTCTAGTGAAAAAACAGTAATCCTAAACATAGATTTTCATGGCCGAATCTCTAGTGACACAAATGTGGCATGTTGAAGAGAACACAGAAACTAGCAAGAATGCCCTGGCCAGTTGGTTCAGTTGGTTGGCGTGTTGTCCCTTACACCGAAATGTTGCGGGTTTGATTCCTGGTCAGTCAGGTCATATGCTTATCTGGGATGAGGGTACAAAGCCTGCTTAGGGTGTGTGTGGGAGGCAACCAAATGATGCTTTACTCTCTCTCTCTAAAATCAATAAATATATCCTCAGGTGAGGATTAAAAAAAGGAGAAAAAAGAAAACTTTCAGTGGACTTTGATTAATCAACATTGTATTAGCTTTCCAGGGCTGCCATGACAAAGCACTGTGAACTGCCAGTTGAAATTCATTCCCTCACTGTTCTGGAGTCTAAAAGTCTGGAACCAGTGCGTCTGCAGGGCTGGGTCTCTCTGAGGGCCGCGCGGGGGAAGCTCTTCCGGGTTTCTCCCCCAGCGTCTGGTGGCTTGTTTGCTGCCGGTCCTCGCTCTTCCTTGGTTTCTGCACCCGCCCTGCCCGCCCCACGCTCTCTCCCTGTGTGTGTATGTATCCGTATCCAAACTTCCCCCTTTTATACGGACACCAGTCATGTTAAATTAGGGGTCTGCCCTATTCCAGAATGACCTCATCTTAACTAATTATACCTCTGATGATCCCAACTTCTGATAAGGCCACATTCTTAAGAACTGGGGGTTGGGACCCCAAAATATGAATTTTGGAGGGACGTAATTCAACCTGTAGCACATATGTTTTGGTCTCTTGTTTTTGGAAAAAAAAACACCTGTTCATTTAAAACACATACCAAAAAGGGATCACAGGGTTAGTTCTGCCTTTCAACAATTACTTTTCTTTTGTATCAAAGAAAGTACTAAATGAAAAGACTTTGAAAGTCAGAGGTCAAAAAGTAGTGGAGTTGAAAGACACATGTGTTACCTTGTGTGAAGGGTCAGACTGATGAGGCTGGCTCCTTCTTCGCCATGAGAACAGGGGGCACATAGCCCGCTGCTGCCTACTAGGCATTCTCCCCCCACCCCAACCCCCCCGTTATGGACTGAATATTGTGTTCCCTTCCCAAAGTTCATATACTGAAACCCTAACCCGCCACGTGACAGTATACGAAGGTGGGATTGGGGGAGGGGATGAGGCCGGGAGGCGAAGCCTTCATAAATAGGGTCAGTGCCCTTAAAAGAAGAGACACCAGACAGCTCTGCGTCCTCTCGCTGTTTTGCACGACGTGCGGACACGGCAAGAAGACAGTCATCTGCCAGCCAGGAAGAGGACCCTCGTCAGAGCCTGCCCGTGCTGCCTCCCCTAATCTCAGGCTTCCCGGCCTGCGGAGCCAGGGGAGGAAGCTGTCTGTTAGCTATGTCGCTCGTCTGCAGTAATCTGCTCTAGCAGCCTAAACTAAGACATTCTCCTTCTCACTGTACTCCTATCAACCTCGCTTCCTGTACTAAAAATTCACAGCTTAAATTAATCCTCGGAGCTCCACAGTTTCGACACTGTCACAGAAAGCTAATTAGCCCATCATAATGCTGGAGCCTTTAGTATTCGTGAAATGTGCAGACTCGAGCAGACCATTTAGAAGTGACAGTTATTTTTCACCATCGAATTATTGAAGGAAACCCCAAATGTTACAAGAACAAAGCTCAGAAATGAAGGAAAGCATTACTTATTTTTAAAACCGTCATGCTCATATGACACACCACCCTCATAAACTATCCCTTTGCTATGGCAGACTTTTAAAAGAATGTTTTAAGGTTACATTGATACTTTGGAAATTGTAAAATGCTCACTGTTAAAACTACAGGGAAGAACAAAGAAAATTAAAATTGGTCGTAACCCCATTTCTAAAAGACAATAACTGATAAAATTTTGGTGTGGTTCTTTTCAGTGTTTTTTTCTATACATACACATGAATATTTGTAGACTTACATTATGCTGCATATACAGTTGCATCTGACTTTTAACACATTTATCATAGGCACTGATTTGTATTTAACTCTTTATAATTTACCTAAAATTTTTAACATGTACAGTGATACGGGAAACTTAATTGTATCTAAAGGATCCATTTTTACCACTGTTTGAATATTTCATCAGATTCTCATGGATTTTTAATAGTTTTTTTAGGATATAAAAATATATATACTGTGCAGACAATTTACAAGTTACAGAAAAGAGATGAAGAAGAAAACAAAAATAAATGATGCTTCCAGAGGAGTGTCCACGGTTAATGTTTGAGGACTTCCTTCCAGTCATATTTCTTGCCTAGCGTGTTGTCATGTGTTCAGATGTGCCAGAGAGCCGGCCAAACCCACAGGCACCTTCTGGAGAGTTCTTTACTCGGCTCTGTCACTGCTCTGGCTACAGATGATTAGATAAAGGATGGGTGCTCCGCACAGGGGCAACCAATCTATAAGCCAGCCTGTTACCTACGAGGGCCCTGGCTAGAGACCTCTACCCAGGAGCAGCCCCCCACTGATGGACTCCGCCAGTTGGACCTTTGCTTGGGAAGCTTGGATTCAAGACCTACAGAGAGGCGGCCAACGGTGGCAGGCCCGGCTGACGCAGAAACAGAGTGTGGTAAAGTGCCCACAAAAGGCCAAGCACTAAAGTCAGCAGTGGGGGGTCTGCTGTGGTCCACACAGAGTCCTCAACTTACACGTCATCAGGTCTTGAACCACACTCGGACATATTAAGCACTGGGACCCTGAAATGGCACTTTGTTTGTTGGACATCAGCCAGTAAATCGTTTGAAATATAGCCATTGTACTAATCAGAGATGTTGACTGCAAATCACAGATACCAACTCTGTCTGCTTTGAAAATTAAAAAGGGAGCTACTGAAAAGCTATTGGGTAGTTTATGGACTTAATGGGAAACTAGAGAACTGGCCTTAACAACAAGGTAGGAACCAAGGTAAACCAGGTGCCAAGACACAGCTGAGTCATGACACAGGAAGAGACCGGTACACATTGCTGCTTGTGCTTCACAGTGGCTTCTTGATTCTTCCACTTGAATGACCTCTAACTGCACCTGCCTCTTTCTGTCCCTCCCTCAAGATTCAGGGTCCCACAGAGAAGCTTCCGATTGTATGAACCCAGGTTATATACCTGTGCCCTCCCTGGAGGACCGGCATCTGCTCCCTTCAAATTCCACGGTGCGAGGGGGGCACTGCTTCCCAGATTTAGGAGTCCCCTGAAGCCTGGGGTCAAGTGCCATGATCTTCACTCACCAGCCGGAAATAACTGATGCCACCCAACAAAACTCAACTCACCTCTTTTCAGGATGTGTCCTCAAGGGAGTTTTAAAAAAATCTTCTTCACAAATCTCAAAACTTTTCTGTAGTTCTAAAGCTGTGAAATAATTTATACCATTGGTGGGTGCTGGTACTGATCCCCTGAAATTAGAAATAACAACAAAAAATCCAAAGGACTTTGTAATGATATCACACATACACACGTGTATGCCGACCGAAATTCTGACCATTATACCCATATACATGCAAATGCCAATAAAACCTATTTGGGATAATGTATTGCATCCACTCATAAACATGCATCTCAGAGCTGGCATTATTACATTCTAATTTGTAGATTAGGCAAATTTATATTGGTGTAACTATTCCTGCTCTCTCAAATCATTAATATAGACAAATTATCTTTCTACTGATCTGTACATATTTTTATTGCAAACTGAGTCCATTTTTTTTTTTTTATGTCAGGCCCAGCAATGTATCGACTACTATAAAAAGGGAAATCGATATTTTTTAACGTTTTTGGTAATCTAATGCTTTGAAATAACACCAGAATAAAATAGTTCCAGAAATTCTGTAATTCTAAAAAATCTCAGCTGAAATTCAGTAAAAATATTCTGTTTTTCATCTGTATTAGTCTCTTTCCCCAGAGCGACTTGGAAGAGTCATTAACCACTTTTCGGGAATAACCCCTTCTGCTACTCAGCCCAGACTTGCTCAGCGGAGCGGTTGTCTTCACGTAAGCCCAACTGCATGCAAATGCATGCAAATTCGAAACATCTGTCTGTTCTAGCATGACCCATTTGGAGCTCATATTTAAAACAGCTTAGTTTCTCTGTCCAGCGTTTTTATAGGCATGGCTACTCTGCCAGTCAGGGATCATACAGGCCTCAGCTTCAGCTGCTCGGGGCAACACTGCCAATCATCTGGCCACTACCCTCCTGACCCTCCAGCAGAACTCTATGTGCCACACAGCTTGTCCTTTGAACCAGACTAACCAAAGACAGCCTACTAATATGGAGAAAATTAATCACGCTTTTTCCATACACGGCCGACAAATACACAAAGCTTATTTATATCGGTTAAAAATTTTCAACAGATAGCTTAAAATTACAGGCAATAAAAAGAACTATAATTTAAAATAAATTTAAATGGCCTTTTTATTCTGAATCAGTGGGTTTGTTTGAGCATAGAGGACCCCTTTTATGTTGATGATTTGGGACTCGTTTGCTATATTTGGATACTAGAAAATCAATCTAAAGGTGCCCAGGTGTAAATAAACATGATAAATCACTACCTTTGAAACAGGAGTGTGTGACGAGGAGGTGTCTTTCCCATCAGGGCCTGCCGGGCTGTCTCATGCTGTCTCGCTAAAGAATTTTTTTCCTAGGCAAGAAATATGATCAAAAAATTATACTGATGTTAAAAATATGTCAGATGATTAAAAGAGCTATAACCATTCTCTTCTTACTAGAGATTGCCAGATAGGTGAAGGGAAAAATGAAAAATACATAGGCCTAAAAAACAATTGCTATTTATTCAGTGGGGGAAAAATGATAAATAAAATCAAAATACTTTTATGAAGACTGCAATCTAAAACGCAAATTTTATATGACCTCTAAACAATAATGTGGCAAAGTTTTATAAACATTTCATGTTCACATTTTTATTTTTCCAATGAGATTATCTCTCAAAGGTCCAGGTTACTATTGTCTTTTAGTTTTCCCAGATCTTAACGCACATAGCAGCTAACCCACTGAACACATCCAGCAATGCTGATGTAGGACCCTGAAGCAGGACAGACTGGGAGGGTCTTTCTCCTGCATGTCACCCACATCACTGTGACCATCACTAAGTCCATAGTAAACATTTGATGGGGACAGAAAGAAATAAAAGACACAGTCTTAGCATTCGAAAGGTTTCTAATCCGGTGCTAAAAGGCTGCTTTAAAAAGATGGATAAAAAAAGATAAGATAGCACATACTGTTTTAGAAATAGTACAACATGTGTTTACACACAGATTATCTGAGGGAGTGAAGACCTGTTTGGCAACCGTCCATGTGCTGGGCTTCTTCGCTTTAATCAAACCTAATGTATAAAATTCTTAATTTACAGAAAACATAAACTGGCAAGTGCTTGTTTACAATAAATGACTATTCATTTCTTAAGGGATTTATAATAATGCTTATCTAAACAGCAAATGCATTTAAATTACACTAATCTTTGCTCGCAATAACTTAATCTGAAATAAGCCAGCTTTGATTTTAATGTCATTACCAGGCTCCTTTGTAAGTTGATATTCACGTAAAATTGCATGGGAAATAACAACAAACCAGTAAGCCAGTGGAAGTGCTGCTGTCGGTGCTCAGCTATTGAGAAGGGGAGTAAAACGGACTAGACACTGAGCTTAATAAACTGGGAAGCAGGCGCTTGCTTGAGAGCCAGGAAGCTACAGCCTCACACCCCAGGGGATTACAGCATTGCTCTGCCAAGGAGATTAGCACTCCTCCCTTCCCCCTCTGGTACTGGGTTGTTGGGGGGCGAAGGGGGGGTGGTTGGGTACCGTGCCACGGAGGTGCTGGATCATAGAGGCCTGGCAGTCTAACTGGGGCAGGGGGAGCTGTACCCAAAGCCAGGGAAAGCTTGGGAAGCTGACCGGTCACTTGGACGAAGCTCCGGGTTATGGTCCCAGAGGAACCAAGAAGCTCTCTCCCTCGCTTGTGACCTGTGCTCACATGGTGCGTGCGTCTGTTCTCTCCCCGGCCTCCAGGAGGGGGCCTGCACACCGAAGCCCAGCAATGGATACCAGCTGGGAATACACGCCAAGCTAGCCGGATGCTGGACTGGAGTGGACTTTAACATGGAGCAGCAACTCTGGGCGGTGCCCTGCCTCCCGGCCCTCCTAAAGACAAGATTTTTTCTATGGAGAGATGGACAGAGATGGGGCATGGGGAAGGCAGGAGGGGGACCCCCTGAATTGTACATCATCAATAAACCATGCCGCAGAGCCACGTCCCCCGCACCGCAGGTCTCGGGAAATTCTGCTATAGACCCTCAAGAACCTCCCCTCCACGGGCAACACAAGGATCCACGCCACAGCTATGGTGGTGAGCCCACGGCTCCAGGCCCCCGTGCTTAGCCTTGCGGGGGGCGGCGGGGGGGCTAGCAGAGCTTCAAGAGTTTGCATGTCTTTGGGGGGAATTTTTGAAGACTGCAGTGTGAAAGATGAAGTTCATGCGATTCTGAACAACATTTTTGCATTACAAAAACTTATCTGCAGGAGGGGCTCGGCTCTGCAGGGATGCCAGGAGAGACGGACACAGGCGAGCACCTGAGAAACACCCTGGAGGCCAGGAGTGCCCCCTGTATCCCTGCACCTGCACACACACCTCAGCACAAAGCAGGAGCTCAATACATATTTTTAATATAAAACGAGGGAAATTTGGGAGGGTAATATAAGCAATGAATAATGATCACTACTTTTTATAGTCTGGACTAGAATTTGCTATCACCTGTGGCCAGCTCGAGAAATTCCAGCCTTTGAAACTGTTCCTTAGAAACCTGTGACACGTGAGAGCTAACACGTGGACGCATGGACCCCTGGCTCGCTGGCGGCCGTTCGGCTGCCGAGGCCACTTCAGTGTTTCCCTGCCCATCGGCTCTGTTTCTGTGTAAGCGGGGTGAGGGGGCACTATCTGCGGGCGGGAGGGAGGGGGTCTGGAATGGGGCGAGGAAAGAAGAAAGGAATCCACTCTTTAAGTTCACCATTTAAAAACTGTGCATTTAAGTAACTCCACAGATATGTCTATGTCGTTTCATATTACCATGAAGTTACGGTAGATTGGCCAAATCTGCTGTCCCACTCTCATGTAAATTTGTTATTCTTCCTCAAATCGCTCTGGACTTGTATGTACATTTGTTATTGTGATTTCACTCTATGTTGTCCTGGCTTTTTTCCTAGATCGATGCTGGATCTTAATCATGCCGTGACTGGGAAGACGACAGTGGAAGTGGAAACAGCTTTCGGATCTTCCAGAATTGCCACATAAAAATAGATGTAGCAACTACACAGTAAAATAAAACGCATATCGAAGCATTCATAACAAGCTGGCAAGGAATCCCCCTCGGCCCCAAATGCAGGTAATGACAGCTGCAAAACTGGCGTGGGATCAGGTTCTAGGCCAGAGGACGCTGAAGGAAGGAGGCCACAGGGTCACCAAAAGGCCTGAGGACAGGGGAACCTGCAGGAGCTCCGAAGCGCTCACTGGGAGGCAAAGCAGGGCAGTTTGGGCACCGCGGCTGAGGCCTGCGAGGGGCTGTTCCCGCTCCGACAGCAGATGAGGCTCGGAGTCCAAGGTGGGTTCTGAAGGGGCTGGATCAGCTCTGAATTCCTGAAGCTGACCCAGTGGGGTTCCCTCCTAAGGCAGGGGCCTCCTCCCACTGAGGAAAAACTGTGGGAGTGGAATAATAATTAATTAGTACAGGGTCAGCAGAGACAAAGGGAAGAGAAAAGTCTAGACTTAAGTGGGGAGGGAAAGACAGCCAGGAAATCTCAGAAAGAAAGCAGTTTTATATTTTATCACTATTTGAAGAAACCGTGCTGTTTTCGAAAAGCATGAGAAACCTAATTTCACATAAATATGAGACATTTTCTGGTCCAACCCCACACAAAGTTGTCATAAGGAAAAAGAGGAATGGAGTAAATTAATACCTCTACATGCAATGAAAGCCTGCTCATAAAATGGATAAAAGCCACTTCAAAATAAACTAAAAGACATTAAGCAAATGACACAACACATGAAGGAACAAATAATTTACAATTTTACAAACTCAGAAATGATACGACAGAACTCAGGAAAGAATTTGAAATATGTGGGAAAAAAATCACCTTAGGAACAAAAACTAAACTACAAAGAATACAAGGGCGAACAGACACAACAAAAAATGCCCTAAGGGAAACAGACAGTAATTGGAGGAAAGTTTTAAACTAAAAAAAAAAAAAAAAAAAAAAAAAAAAAAAAAAAAAAAAAAAAAAAAAAAAAAAAAAAAAAAAAAAAAAAAAAAAAAAAAAAAAAAAAAAAAAAAAAAAAAAAAAAAAAAAAAAAAAAAAAAAAAAAATTGGTAACAGGTATTCAAGAGAAATGACAAATATTTAAGTTAGACAAAGCAGACCCAGCATACAAACCCTAAGAGTCCTTGACAAAGTAAATCAAAACAAGGAAACAGGACAGATAAAAAACAAAAAATAAGAAACATGCAATTCAACTATAAAGCATAATAGTGTAACAGACTGTTAATAACAGCTAAGCATTCAGGAAACACTGTCCCCATAGCCCTTTCTTTGTCTCCTAGAGAACAGGCTTAGTAACAAAACAACTAGAGAGACATTTACCTGAGTTCTAAGGATGAGTGTTAAGTTTCTACAGATTTGAGAACTAAGACACAATGAAAGTTGAGAGAGAGGGTATATAATGACTACATGCTCTAACAGTGTAGCTGTAACATAACCAAAAACAATGGGGGCGGGGGGAGAAGAGGAAGAACATTTACCCCCAACTTTTTATAACTGTTCTCAGTTTTTATAATGGATGCTGATAATTTTAGTATTGTTATTGAGCCTCTTCTGTGTGTGATGCGGATAAAACAAATAAAAAACTTGATAAGCTATTATAATTTTATCATTTCCTATGCCTTTGAGAATCAGGATTCTCAATGTGGTAGGAAAAATAATTTGTGTAATAGTGAAGACGCTGGACAAAACTCCTCAAGTCGTGGAATCTGAATGGGACAGAACAACTCATGAAATGTTCTATGTGCAGAAGAGGCCCGGAAAGGATGGCCGCCCTGGGAGCAAGGACCGTGGGAACACTGCCGCCTCCCACGTACAGGAGGCAAAGCTTCCTGGAGAAAAGGCTGATGCCGGGTCTCGGACAGATGGTGAACAAAAGAGCATATACGGAACATCTTGTTGTACTAGATAGCAAGGTGGCCATCAAAGACCACCAGGGTCAGGGTGAAAGGGCACGGGAGCAACGTGAAGAGGCTCTCATTGGCCGAAGGAAGAGCAAGTTTCAATAAGGATAAGAAAGTGCAGCGGGTGGACACACTTCCATATGAACGATCTTGTGCACACATCAAGATCGTAAGTGACATTTTCAAGTTAATGCCTTACCAATTCATGGTCTTGAAAACAAAGCATTTAGACTGCTGATCTTATGCAAACTGCACCACTCGGTAACCAGGAGGCAGGTGGGAGAAGCATCTCTTTATATATGATTCCAGCTGGTAAATACGTTGAACACTGTGCGCTGAAAAATGTGTGAGCAGAAGAAAGTACTTTTCTTCCGGAGTCAAAACAGAAACGTATAAACTGTGTAACCTTGGACGATGTCCCTGAGCGGACTGTCTCCAGGCTGGAAGGAAACTGTGCTGAGCTGATGTAGGTGCCCAGTGCTGTGTCAGCACAGAGCCACTGCTCACTGGCCCTCATGCATTTGGGTACTTTATAACATGGTACTGCCTTATCTGCCACACACATGGGTTTGCTAAGTTGGCTTTGAATGAACTGGGCATTCGGCTATTTTTCCTAAAGAACTGGCTTCCGGTAACGTGGCCTGCTTCAGGAGCAAAAGAGCCCCCCAAGGAGGCTGAGGAACTTGTTGAAGAAACAGATATAATTGAAATTCAGACAAGCTACTCCCAGAAGACAAAGAACTGGTCACAGCAATTCCAGAGCGAAATAGTCTTCACTAAGCCATTGCAACCTTCATGTACTTGTCCAGGGAGCCAGCCGCGCAGAAGGGGGTTGGGCTGCTAGCAGGCAGGGGAAGTGAAGCACGGTGACATCTGACAGGTAAAACACAAGGACTTAGATTCCTGTAACCGATAGTATGGGCGAGAGTGTTGTATACATAAAAACCTCTCAATGGATACTTTTGTTATATACTTTTTGCAGCAGTAAAAAAAGATCTGTGTATCTTTAAAGAACTTAGACCTAACAAGAATACTGTGTTTAAGAAGTAGGGCTGATTAAGGTTATATTTATAGTTCTCCTAAAATCTTTTAGAGATGTTCAAATTAATGTGCTTTGGGAGTCATTCAGAAAAGTAAATACTATTTACTCTATGAAGAGACAAGAGATAAAGCAACAGAGGAGTGAGTGTATATGCAAGGAATGAGGAAGGAAATTGAATATTTTATTAAATTATTCAAATCCATATTAAATAATGGTCATATTCACAGAAAGCATCTCATATTGATAAGCTATTGGAGTAACTAGCAGGAAAAGTGATGTTAGCAGGGTTTGTTTTTTTTTCCTTCCCAGACTTGAAGACAAGAAATAATATTCTCCCTGAGAAAGACAAGTTAGTTGGGTCCTAGAGTAAATAGGCAATGACCTTAGATACAGGAAACAGCTGTCAGTGTATGAGGGGTTGGTAACACGGGGGCTCTCCACGCTCCGTCAGTTCGTTCTCTGCTCACAGAAAGAAGACGGCAGTAGAAAAGCCACACACACACCGACCTGACCCTGCCCATGACAGGAGACCAGAAGTGTCACTGCTAGACTATATATTCCATAAAGACAGGGACTGGGTCCATCTTGTTCTGGTGTCTAGAACAGGGTCTGGTCAGCAAACACCTGCTCTGTGCGGGAAGGCAAATCCAGCTCTGACATACATGGTAGGAATTAAACAAATCGGGATGGGTCGAGATAGATGAGTGAGAGGAACAAAAGGGGGAGGGGGAGGAAAGGGAGGGGATGGAAAGGGAATAAATATTGCTATTATTTAAAAATCCAATTTATTTTTGTTGACATTGTATCAAATAACCTGGTCAAGTGCACTTATTTCCTAAATTTACGCCAATTATTTCTTTATGTAATTGACACATAACGTGGTGTAAGTTAAAGCGTGCCCCAGCCGAGAGCCCGAACCCTCTCTGCCTCCCCTGCCAACGACCACCGCCGTAACAACAGTTAACATTTGTTTTATGGTCAATAATTTAGAAAGAAGTTCCATGAACATTTGATAAAGTAACTTTGCAGGGTAGATATTAGTAGCTTCACTCTACAGGAAAGAAAATGACATCTCATAGCAGGTAAGTGACTTTTAAAAGATCACCCAGTAGGTGGCAAGACTGTCACAGGAACTCAAAGTCGCTGCATTTCCTCTCAGGTCAAGGAACCAATAGTTAAATGTAGGCAGAAGCAAGTGAGACTAAAAATACACACAGATGCAAAGACACACATAAATACACACTTATCCAACCAGTTATGACACGGGCATATGTGACTCCCAAGGAATAGAATGGTTTCCATAAGACACAGACAAAAGCAGCCTCTTGTTTTGTAAGCATACCTTGAGATACACGTAGTTACAAGCTACGCATACGGAAAGAGTAGGATGTTAGAATGAGGGGATTAGACTGAAAGGCCTCGCGGACAAGCTGAGTTTCGGGGTGGATTTGAGTAGAGGGAACCCCGGCTGCGTGAAACTTCCTGAGATGCTTTGACAAGTGGTTGGTGATACCTGCTCCCCTCCCCCATCTATTGCCACCAAGGTGGTCTCTTCTACCCTCATGCTGCCTTCTAATCACACTCTTTCCTCTCCAGTTTCTCCATACTGTTCATTAATTTTATATTGGAATGTTGGAGGTGAATTATTGCTAATAACATATAACATTGCTTTAAAATAAAAAGTCTCTGTTCCTGTTCCCACTCCCGTGTACTCGAGTGCCCTCGCCCAGGGGAGGCTTCCTGACAGGTAATATTCAGACTGGTCAGGTTTGAAGAAATCATGAATACCCCTGACCGGCAGAGGGTGCAAGCCAGCGAGGCGTTTTGCATCGGCGTGCCGGAGCACAGCCCAACGGGGCATGAGCTAGTCCTGGCTGTCAGGACACAGACTCATCGTTAAGGGATAAATGAAAGTGGCCAGTGATTCGTGTTCTAGAGTTTACACTATGGTTATGTCACATCCTAGGGGAGATTGAAAAACAATTTATTAAGCTCCACGCAGCATAAAGCCATAGCATGCAAGAAGGGCAGGATAGCGAGTGGAGAGTGAGAGCGGTAGACTGGCCTGGGAAGGGCTGGGTTTCCCAGGGCCAAAAGGACAGAAGCTACTGGCTTCCTCATGCAGGAGGAGGACCCTGGGGACGGCACGGTGTCAACAGTCAGCATGAGGCACAGGCACTGGCAGGGAGGCATACAGAGAATCCCAGAGCCACTGGTTTGGGACGGAACTCAGTGTCTTCGAGGGGCAGGCCTGTGGCATCCGTGGAGGGTGGTCTAGAGGCCCAGGGCTCTCCCCCAGCTTTCCAGGATGGTGAGGGCCTCAGGGTTCTTGAACTTAATCCAAAGAAGGGGCATGATCCCCACTTCTAATGACTGACATTTGTTTTCTCACAGATCCTGGGTGAATGGGAACAATTCCAGATTTAGTTTGGATCCATAAGCACTCCAGTAGCAGGGAATGAATTCATATTATTTATAGCTGTTTAGAGTCTACCCACTGCTCTAAGAAGCCATAATCGGTGCCGAGTGGTCCTGCCTTTGGCCTTGGCACAGGGAACCGGAGAAGCAGTCCAATGTGATCTGTGGGGGAGGGCCGGAAACACCCGGCCGGCGAAGAGATTCTCTTGCCTTCCACAGTATGAGTCCAAGAGGCCGAGAGAGGTTGCTGGGAGGGGTGGGCGCAGAGCCCAGAGGTCAAGGAGAGTTGGGGCTGCCGTGCATGAGAATGAGTGCAAATTAAGTGGAGGAGGCCGGCCAGGAGAGGGGGGGTGCGCGGAACGTATGAGAAAGAGCAGCAGAGACGAGGGGAGCCTGGTGCCTCTGGGAGGCAGAGGCCCCTGACTCTAACCCTGGTTCGTTTCTGTGAGGGCCGCCCTTCACCCCTGCTCATGATGCGCTGGGAACCCGCGCCCTGTATTTTGATAATGGAGCTACTTCTACCGAAGCTGATTTGCATGGGCGTCCGGTTCTTACACCTCATCTATCCCACCCTTGTGGCTAAACCAGAGCAGATCGCAGAGGCCTGTCTATAGCACTGCCCGGGGCTTTTTATCGGAAGCAGCCAGTCTGATTCTTTTGGCCACCGCCTACGGTTCTGACTTTGGGAGGTGACGTAATTATCTGCTTAGGACAGGCGTAAGGAAACACATCCAAGGCAACGACAACCAAAGCCAAAGTTCTGTCGCTTCTGCGGGGATTGAGACCTCTTCGTATTCCCAGACCGTCCCGCGCGAACCACTGAAACGGAAAATGAGCACCGCCTAATTTGAATGCACTGCCAACTCTGCATTCGATACTTCTGTGCACACCGATCTCCCAGCGTTCTCAGCGAACTGACCTGGGACTAGGTTACGTGACCGGCTCAAAGAGTGCTGCGTTATTAACGCATGGGCTCTTTGAGTGGCCTCCCTCTGGGGGCTCAGCACAAGAACACGAACAACCACAGCCCAACAACAAAGCGCGTTTTTCCCTGGAAATACATGCTTTACGGCATTAACTCCATTGTTGTGCTTTTTTATTCTTGCCAAACAGAGGTGCTCGGTGTTAGGGTTTAGGCTAGGGGGCTTGGGGGGAAGGCACCCACAAAATGTAAACTGAACAGTCTGTTTATAGATCCCACGTCTATTAGAGGTGTAAAAAGAGCTGAAAAGACTTGACACCAGTCAGAGAATAGCCTTGGCTGAATGGGTTAGCCTGCAACCACCAAGCCCCGCTGCTGTCTGACTCCGTGGAACTCCACTGTGGCTTCACCCACCCATCCCTCCTTACCACGGGTGTTTTTTTGGCTGACAGTTTGGCCCATAATCGCATCAAGTAGTTTCTGTTTGTAGAATCCAGGAAACTAGACTTCCTAGGTGATGTCTGAAACTTCGGCTGAGGTGTCTCAATATCTGGTGGGGGGGAAAAACAGTTTAAAATAAAAGGCATAAAATAGGATAAAGGAACTTCTCTAAAGCGAGAGAAATGCTTATATCTGGATTTGTCCTAACACCACGACCTGCACGTCTACAGCCTGGGCCGCGGTCTAAAGTCATGAAGAAGAAAGGCAGCCAGACGCCTGGGGCGAAAGCTTCTCGGGCGGCGGTAGTGGCCCCGGGCAGGGGCCCGGACCATGCGCGCCACAGCCGAACTCAAGCAGCCAGGGCGGCCGGGGCAAGGAAAGAACGCGGGCAGCAGGCTAGGTCCGGGGCTCAGCCAAGACACTTGGCCTTTGGGTGGGGCTGTACGAATAAAGTCTTGGGAAAAAGACCAGGTACATTTGAAAAAAATTAAGATAAAATTTAAAGAAACAGAAGCTACGTCCATTGAAATAATGTCTTTGGAAAGGAATGTATACGTGTGTGTGTGTGTGTGTGTGTGTGTGTGCGCGCGTGTAAAAGCTTATTCAAAATACAGCGTGTGTGCCGGCGTTCCTTGCTCTAGCTTTCTGAGACGTCAGCCATTTGTATGATGGTGTACACAAGCCAGGTTCAGTCTGATACAGTGCAGCCCTAACTCCAACAACGTAATGTCTTTATGGTTTCTCAGCAAGAGAACATTCTGGGTAAAGGTCACTATTGAACCGCATGGTGATGCCACCACTTTAATGTCTTGAACTCCTATAATAAACCATTTCATACAGTTCTTAATATGGTTTCTAATGTCTTAACTACATCAGCAAACAAGAGATTCTACTCCTCAATTTAAAAAAACCCCGTAATTCCCAATGTTATATGATAATGCCCTACAACAAAGTTTCTTAATGTGATCTTATTCAACGTACCTACATTAAAGTCAACCTCGAGGCAACATTAAAAATATATAAAAATTACTTTACAGTAAACCGAAACCCAAGTTCTTCAGTATATAGATTAGTTAATTTTATTTAAATGCCTCCCATGGAGCATAAATGAATTTAATGACCGGGACAGGTTTTAAAGTTATTTTACAGATTAGTATCATCACCATATGCAGGGGAATATAAATAAAACAACTGGAACAACTGGAATGACATCTCAAATGAATTTTAAATAGCTTGGGCCTTTTACTTAAAGTTATATCCTTTTGCAGTCAAGTTAATTAAAATAATATTTGTATAAACTGTCTTAAAAGAATAAGCATAGACTCCAACCTAAGTAATAAGTGCAGTGTAAACCCTGTACCTAAGAATAAACGCTTGCATGTGCATTTAATGTTATATCATCACACAGGCTAAACAGGGCCTTTTACTGCATCGGCGAAGGAAGAAAATAAAAGATGTTGCTGATCTCATGTTACAGGTTCATAGCCTTGTCAATAACTAGTAATAAAATCAGAATCTGGAGGTCAGTTTGTGAATGTAGTTGACCCTTGAAAAACACCTGTTGGAACTGCACGGGTCCACTGATACGTGGATTTTTTTTTTTTTTTTCAATAAACACAGTAAATGTATTTTCCTTGATTTTCTTAACCACATTTTCTTTTATCTAGCTTACTGGATTGTAAGAATATAGTGTATGCTACATATAAGATACAAAGTCTGTGTTAACTGACTGTTATCAGTAAGGCTTCTCGCTGATAGTCGGCCATTAGTAGCGAGGAGGAAATCAGAAGCCAGACATGGATTTTCGACCACATGGAAGGCTGGCCCCCAACCCACGGGCTGTTCAAGGGTTGGCTGTATTTTGAAAACCAAGAATCACTACTTCAATAACCAATTTTTCTGTATTAATGAGATTCTATATACAGCAAAGTAACTGAGTCACTCCCCTATCCAAACACATGAGACTTAATGCTTTTTTTAATCTCCCCACGCTCAACATCGTCTTCAAGATTAAAGATTTGGTCTTCTCGTATTATTTATCTATCATCAACACAAAGAAATAGGCTCTTCTTATCCTCTTCTCTGAGTCCCTGGTCAATAAAGAAAAGTGATTTCTAGAGTTATGTCTTTCAAATCGAACTATGCAACTCTGTCCTAGACCCTATATAAACAGTACAACTACCTGAAGTGAAATTTGGAGGATTGAATCTTTTCCTCTTCTCCATATTCTGCTGCGGCATGATCGTAATGGCAACAGAGCATTCTAGCCTGGGGCTGTACTATAACTTTCTCCCTATAACTTATTTTTGAATCTCATCAGAAGGCTTGATTATCAGCTGATTTTATTAGACAGGCATTCATCTGAACATCCTTGTACATAAATTATTTCCTCACGATAGTCCTTGGATTAGAATCACTGGGTTAAAGACATGAACAGTTTGTAAGGCTTTGGCAGATACTGTAACGCTGTCCCCAGAAAACTTATGCCGATTTACTTTAGCAATGACAGAGAACCTGTACTTGCCCTTAGACTCGCCAAGAATAGGTGTCAATTTGTTTTCCATGTCTGCCAGTGTGGTACCCCAAAAATATCTACTTGGTTTTAACTTACAGGGATGTTAAATACTTTTTGATACGTTTATTGGTTATTTTTATTTCCTCTTTCGAATCATCCAATCATGCCCTTTGTCCAATTAGATTTTGAAACTTGAAAATAACTCTTTTAGCCCCTTAAACATCTGAAGAAGGCTCTCTTATGTCCATTGGAACTATTATCTCTTGATTTGAATACTAGGGGCCAGATTTCCTTTGAAAAGCTAAAGATTATATTAGCTAATAGAGTGACTAAAGTCCATAATTTTTCTCCCATAAAGATAACTTTGCTGAGAAACAGAAAATGGAAGTGATATGCACTTTGTCAATGTAGACTAGAAACTGACAATTTGAAAATACTTATTTTACAACTAAAAAGCAAAAGTTTTCCTTACAGCAAGAAAGTCAATAACAACAAAAAACCTCTCACCAGACTGGAGCTGGTGATCTTTCCTACTCCCTACCTTGGACCACAAACAAAATGTTGTCGAATCGCACTGAATCTGAGACACTTATGCCACCAAACAAAAAAACACACACACACACACACAGAAACATACACTAACCCCAGGGAAGGAGGGGAGAGAGCTTCCTTCAAGTCCAACAATGAGAAATCTGGCTTCTCACTTCCCAATAGTACCCTACCGGAAACGCAACCAAATGCCTTAACGAGTCTCTGAATCAATTGCCCAAAGAGGAAATCAAGTACATTTTTAAAGTTTTCACCTAAGTGAGATATTGGTACCTCCAAAATATCCCATACACAGCTCATTAAAAAAAAAAAAAAATAGGTGGTTATCTTTATTTTTCCCCCTCTCTTTCACAATCTGCCCTCCCCATACATCCAATCAAATAATTCTTGACTCTCCATTCAGGCCACAATGCTTTATTCCAGGACCCCACCATCTTGTCAGGACTATTATTATATGAGAGCTGCTCAGCCACTTTCCCTGCCTCCTGTACTGCCTTCCTCGAAGTGGTCCTCTAGACTCTCTGTAAACAGGAGCCTCTAAGACAAAACTTTAACCACTCCATAGTTCCGCACTGTTGGGGAGGTCAAGTTTCCAAGTTCACTGGCATTGCACGGAAGGCCCGTTGAACTTACATATACCTAGAGCTCTCGGGACATTTGGATCATGGGAACATGCTATGGTTGTTTGTGGCTTCATGCTTGGGTGAATGCTGTCTGCTCTTCAGAAACTGTCCCCTCCGTCCCATCAGTCAGCTACTTCTGCGACCTTGAAGACTTAGATGAAGGACAACTTTCTCTTGCAACTACTTCCCAATTCAATTTTCACAACCCATGTAGAATTCTGTGTCCTTTCTTGGTATCCTTATGACGGTCTGGAAAAGTCAGTAATTTTCTTGCCTATCTGATGTTACACGCAGCCTCGTACGCTGCAGGGCCTCCAGCTGCCCAGATCACACGGTGTTGTCATGAACCCTGCTAACTGTTTCCTCAGTTAAAGGGCAAGTTCCGCGGAGTGTCCTTGTTATCTCACTATATGTAGCAACTTTCATAGTGTGTGGCACATAGGAGGTACTCAATCCACGTTTGTTGAATGAACTAATGTAATAAAAATAAGTTATATGTTTAAAATTCACCTTATTGCCCTGGCTGGTGTGGCTCAGTGGATTGCGTGCCGGCCTGCAAACCGAAGGGTCGCTGGTTCAATTCTCAGTCAGCGCACACTCCTGGGTTCCGGGCCAGGTCCCCAGTAGTGGGTGAGCAAGAGGCAACCATACATTGATGTTTTTCTCCCTCTCTTTCTCCCTCCCTTCCCCTCTCTCTAAAAATAAATAAATAAAATCTTTTTAAAAAATAAAATTCACCTTATTACTACTTTCGTGTTGGACAAACTGGATGAATCAGAGGGTAATTACCAGTATAACCCGGCTTTTAGTTTCACAAGAGGACCGCTGCACCACGGGGTTTAACATATCAATTTCCCCTATTGTCCTTGAAATAACAATTGACAGACATTCAATTTTGTGGACACACACCTTTGGTATATGATAAGACACATTTATACAGGTATTTATGTAGTCATTAATTACATTTTTAAATATAGAATGCTGAACGTAACTTAGGATACCGTTTTATACTTAGTATAACAAACATTCCATAAACATCTTGTAAATTGTTAAGAGTTGAACCTTGGGTTGGCTGCTTTGCTCACAATCATTCTCTTTTCTGGGAATGCAGACTCCATACACTCTAGGAATGGGCACAATGGGTATGTCGAAATAGGACCCCGTCCCCAGCCAGAGCAGACTGGTTTAAGAACGAGCAATTGAGCTGATCACTTTCTAGCAGTGGGAGCTGCCAGTGTTAAATGAGATGTAGAACTTGAGAGGTGTTAGTATGTAGAAGCTGATATATAGTCATTTGTATCAAAGAGAATAAACCAACATGGAGGAAAAATAAAAAGAGAGATGACAATTGATGGGAGTCCAGGAGATCAGAAACCAGTAAATGATGAAAATAATGCAGATGACAAGAGTCCAGCTTATGTTCAATAACTGGTTCCCAATTTCTCTGTACCTCTGGCCTCCCCACAGTCTGGAAGTGCGAGAGAGTCCATTCCCTTTCTAAGGCATTCACATAAGTTGGCTCGGGTTGGACTCCTGTCACTGGCCAGCCAAGGAATCCTGATGGTACAAATACATGAAAACTAATTTGCCTGAATTTCCCCCCACTAATTCTTTTAACTGATTCAACCAGATGGTTCGGCATAATGAAGGCACGAGCTAATTTACATAAGGCTCCTGTTCAGAGAGAGAGGAAGCTATTCATTTTGAAATATGTTTCAAACAAAGGTAAGTTTAAAGCAATATGTGCCGACAGTATCTAAAACGCTGGTTCACAGTGTCACGCGTGACAAGAATGTTTCCTCTTCCCTTCAGAAGCTTCCCACAAATCAGCTGTGGATTTGGAATCTCTGGCGGGGAGACCAAAGCCCAGCAACCGCAAATGCTTCCTTCGCAGAGTTCTTGCTTCTGGACCCTTCAGTGATGTACGAGGCATGAGAGAATTTGCAAATCTAGAAGCAATTTCTTCTGATGAACAGAACAAAACCGAATGGCAATACGGCCCCGCCTCGGCCCAAGCTGGAGCTGGAGTCTGTGCCTTGCGGACACAGGTCTTTATGAACGATGCTATCAGTTGGTGGCAGCATGGGGCCAGAGGGGAACACTACTGGCTGGTGTGTCTCTTTATAAGGCTTGCTCTTCCAGCTGCAATGACAAGCCACAAGAGAGGCACCGAAGTGCAAAGATGGGCTGCCTTCTAAGAACCCGCTGGCGGGCAGGCCCCCTCCCAGGCTGACTCGGGGTTGCAGAGGGAAGCCATTGTCAGGACTGACAGCAACCTGGCCACAGCCTTCCATCCTGGGACGGTCCTTCTTCGGGGCCCACTGACGTGGCTAAACTGGGGCGCTCTGGCGGCTCCTCGCTCACAGCCTGCCCTCTGGCTGGACGGACATCTGGGTCTGGGGCGCAGAGGGGCTTTTCCCCCGTGTTGCCCCGCCGTGTTTTTGGGTACGTTTCCCTTTGGTTTGCTGCTTGGAAGCGCTGTCTTCTGGGACAGAGCTGTCTCCGGCTCGACTGGTCTCTCCAACAGGCTGCTTGGCGGGGGCCGTGCCATCCCGCCCCGGGAGGTCGGAAGCAGCCTTTCGCGAACCGTGTCCCTTCACGAACCTCTGCCTTTCTCCTCGGAGGCTCCGGGGACACGGAACCACTCAGTGGGGACCCTGCCGAGGCCTTGGCATTCCGGAGAGTTCTCCCGCGGGCAACTTCACCTTCTCGAGCTGGCTGGCCACTGCTGAGGGTAGTTTTATTTTCTTGAGATGATCCTCCAGAGCTCTCTCTCTTCAAAGACGGTCCTTTTTTGAACATAGCTGCCTCTGAACCAGGTCATTTGCGGGGAGGTTGGCATGGGCCTTTTTTCTGGAATATTGTGCTTTCTTCCTTTCCTCTTCCTGTAGTCGCGGGTCTCTCGGCAGCGGTTCTGCGTGGGGTGGCTCAGAATTTTCTGGGGTGTGGTCTTGGCTTCTCTCGTTTCCCCGAGGGGGCTGGGGCTAGGCTGGGCGGCCCTCTTTGGGAAGCTCCCTCTACTCCGGGATTCTGGCTGCAAGGCTGTCTGGTGGCTTCCAGCTGGCACCTTTTTCAGGTGCGCTGGTCCTTCAGGTGTCTCTCTTTGGACAGGAAGTCTTTTTTCCTCGCTCCCACCCGCCACACCGGCTTTCGGTTTGCGGGCGAGGCCTGCATATCTGGAACCTTCTTGCTGGAGGAGCGGCCTGGTCTGGGCACTTGCCGCGCTAGTGCAGGCCTCGCCTCCTGAGGCGGCTGCTGTCCCACCAGGGGCGTGGGGAGGCGAGGGAGCCTGAGCCCCGGAGCCGCCTCTCCCTGGGGCAGGTCGGGGTCCGGGTGCAGAGCAGGCTCCTGGTTGGGGGGACTGATCAGAGGCAGTTTCACCTCCCTCGCTGTCTCTTCTTGGATGTGCTGAGGACCGTGGCCCGGACGGGGGCTCGGGTGTGGTGGCGGCTTGGGATGGGGAGGGCTGAGGAGCGGAAGTTTACTGGGGTCAGCTTCCTGAGCTGGTGGAGGCCTCGGAGAGGGAGTCATGGTTTGATCTGAGGCTGTTCCTAGACCGTCTCCCCTGCTGGGTGAGGGGAGTTTGGGGGTAGGCCTCCGACTCTGGAGGGGAGCAAGGGCCCGAGGCTGGGGCAGCCTGGTGGCAGCTAGTCGGCTTCTGGAAAGTGAAGTCACTGGGTCTTCCCTGTCCTGGGTCCGCCTGCTGTTTGCTGGGTTTTGGGGGTGCGGCAGCCTAGGGCAAGGAGTGCTGACCCGGCCGACTTCTGCTCCGGGGTTTCCCTCCTCCAGAGGGTGCTGAGAATCTCCCACAGATGGACCAGGCATCTCGGCCCCATCAGGGTTGGAAGGCTCTCTTGGGGCATCAGGATGGGGACGGTCGGTTTCCTCAGCCTGGGCTCCCTGGGGACTCAGGGATGCGGGGCCGGGCCCCTGCGGAGGTTCAGATCGGGCCGGGCCGGTGGGGGTTTCCTTGATCTCCCCTGATCCCTCACCCTGGCCCGGCGGAGGGCTGTGGACTGCAGGTGGGTCGGGCGGCCGAAGCAGCCCCTGGGAAGGAGCGGCGGACGCCAGCCCTGCTTCACCTGCTACCGTCTCGGATGTCCTGGCATCATTTTCAGGGAGATCTGTGGTTATTTTTGAAGGAAGATCTGACTGTTGAACGTCCGCTCTCTCCTGGTTTGGGGGTAAGCCCTGGGCCCCCGGGGAAATGCTGACGGCCGAGGAGCTGGGCTGCGGAGGAGGCTCGGCACTGACGTGACTGTGGGGGGAAAGCTCTTTTGAAGGGGTTGCTCCCTCCTGAGCCGGCTCCTGGTTCCGGGGTGGAGCCAGGTTCTGGGTCTCAGGGACCTGAGCGCGGACCTGCGTCCCAGAGAGATGCTCTGATATCCGGCCATCTGCTTGCAGTTTTGCCAAGCGCCTCGGGGAAGGAACCAGGTGCGCTGGTACCCCGGAGGGAGTCTTCTTGTTAGAGGGGTCCCCTGCTTTGACATAAAAAGAAGTTAGCTAAAAATACCTTAACAATGATGACTATGTAACTTTAGAAATTAATAACAAAGGCTATCTTTCCCCTTTTTGATGCACGGAGGCCCTTGAAAAGCACAAAATTACACCTAGAGAAGAATATAACCGTCCCTTCTCCTTGGGGACACTATGCCTGGAACTCTCTTATTCGGTGGAATTTAGAACGATCTTCGTCCACTGAAAACACAAACTTTAATAAACGAATGTAAAGAGGCTTATTCGCAGAACCGAAATTTGTATCCTTGTCTGAGAGCGGCAAGGAAGTTTGCTAAGCGAGTGGATTTAAATTTAGCCGCCTTTTAAAGGTCGATGCCACGTTCGATGGCAGAGGCTCGGAGGTGGACATCTGAGCCACGGAAAGTCCCCTCTGAGGAACCGTGAGCTCTGTGAGGATTCACGTCAGTTCACCGGCACCCGGCCGGGTACGAGCGGCTCAGCAGGCCTCAATAAATAAGTACGGGACGGAAGGAGGAGGGGAGAATAGATCCGATGGACTCACAAGGCACCATGGTTCAGAGAAGCTGCTCCCGAGGTACCCCGTTCAAGCTGCTATCACACCTCACCCCCAGGGCTCCCCTTCCTCCTCCAGGTCTACCCTGGCATACAAACGGCTCTCCGAGGCCACTAACAAGGGCGATGCCGCCGAGGGGGATGCTTCCTTTGTTTGCCAGGAGGTTGAGTTCTCAGGGTGACTCTGGTTTCATGGACGGTCTCCTAGACACCACCACCCCAGCAAGCACTTGTGTATGATCGGAGCCTGATATGTGCCGGCCGTCCACATGTCATCTTAACCCAGCCTGCAGGGCATGGCTCTGAAATGCCAGTGGTCTGGAACAGCCTTGAAGGAACTCGTCTCAGGTCACTTTGGGGGAGACCTGATACTTAGAGACTCCACACAAATCAGGCCTCCGAGGGGACCTCAGGGTGGTCCATCCCCAGAAGTGAACCAGGCTCGTGGCCACCAGCCCCTCTCCCCCACAGGGCAAGGTGAGCCTGGACTGCTGCAGGTTCTCACTGACCCTCCTAATGCAGAGGTGCACCCTGGGGACTAAACCAGACGTCTCTGTTGCGGGGTGGGGGGCGGGCACTAAGAGAAGCCTGCCTGGTGCTGCGGCTCCTGGAAGGATGCCCTGCTCATCGTTCTTCTCTCCCTAGTTCATATGGCTTATAAGTTACAATATAAATTTAGTCAAGAAACAGGTTAGAAAATATAATAAGTGCAAATACATAGAATAGGCAAAGCCCTAGAGACAGAAAATAGGGTAGAGGTACCAGGGCCTGGGGAGGAGTTATTACTGAATGGATACAGAGTTTCTGTTTGCAGTGATGAAAAATTTTGGAAACAGGTAGTAATGGTTGGGCAACATAATTGAGCGTAAGTAATGACACTAAGTTGTACCCTTAAAATGGTTAAAATGGCAAATTTTATGCTATTTTTTCCCACAATTAAAAAAAAAAACAAATATAAGAAGGAAACCCAATGCTAAAGGTTCTTTCCATCTTTAAGCCCATCTGGTTTACCATAATCAGACATACAAGGATCTGCCACCCCTACTTTCACAACTTAACAGTTCATATAATTTGGCAAATGATACTAAGCCCTTTATTAGCGATAAAGGCACCACTTTATGGACTGGTAAATTGATCGATTTCCCGTTTGACTCATCACCATCACCATTTTCCTCTATCATTAGTCAGAATTCCGAATAAGGATTTGCAAATATAATTTCATTTTATGATCTCTATAGTGAGAACTTAGGGTGGAAGTTGGATCAGCCTTTAAAAGCTTTACTGGAAGCACCAACCATTCCAGAAATAGGAGGTATGGAGACAGATGGAGGGCAAAGAGAGACGTTACACTGAGCTGTGAATAAAGTGAGTTTTTCTTAATTTTATAGAAACTATATTGTTTGCTGAGGACTTTTTAGTCTTCATACTTTAGAAATGAATAATTACCTGCATTGCTATAGGAAAAAAAAATAAGACAATTCTGTACCTTAATTGATATACATTTTTAATTAATGGTATATCTACAGATCTTGAGGGTTTATAATTACTCTGTACTAAAGTTGCCATTTTTAATATGTGTATTAAATAAAAATTCAATTAGTCTCTCCCCTTCTGAAGGTTTACATTTCTGGGGCCAGGCTGATGGGCCTGCTACACTCAGAACTGACAATCTGGGCGTACTCTTACCATTTTGTGCCTCTCTCCTCGTTCAAGAGAAATTAAAATTGCATTCTCAGCTACAAAGAAGCAACATAGAACTACTAAAGGTGAAATCATCTAATATCACTTCACACATCTGGGAATAATCTTCAGGTTGCAGTGACACTGGATCGCGGCTCCAATGAAAACAGTGCCATCGGCCACCCGGCTTCTGCTTGCAGAGAAGCCTGACCTGCAACACGGAGGCTCTAGACCTGCAGGAAGCTCTTCTGCTCTGGGGGCCGGGTTCTAACAGGGCTCTGTAATGTTGTATGTAGTCGATTTTTAAAAGGAAATGGGGGTCCAAAGGATTTCTCTAGAGTAATTATTATTGGTGACATGGAGAATACAAAATTAAGGCCTCCTACTTCTAATCCAGTTATCTAATTGCTCAGACAACACTATCTTTCACAGAATCTTACGTTTTTTATTTCACTTCCTTACCTTTGATAGTTCAATTTTATATATTCAATATACAGGGTCCGGCACAAATGACATCCCTATTACAAAACCTTTTATTACAAAATCATAAGCATGTAATTCTGTAACATAACAATGTCACACTCAAGCACACCATATGCCATTTTAGGTGAAATGTTCAAATAAAAACTATAAATTATTAAACCTATATTATTACCCTACCAACCACACTTCGGTAGGTCTTACTTCGGCTGGACCCCTGTATAAAATATTCCACTATATGGAAATTACTGATTTTTGTTTCTAGGGGTCCTGCTTTTATAAATAATAGAAGTATTTTATAAATATACCTAAAATACGGGAATTAAAATCAGAGTGACCCAGCTCAGAGCCGGGCAAGGAGGGGAGAGCCAGCAGGGCTGGCAGCGATACCCTGCCAGGAGTTGTGCCAGTCACTTTGCCATGGTAAACGTAGGGCCCCTCCCCTGTGCGCCTGGCCCACTGCTCCTTGGTAGCACCTCCCAGCCCTGAAACTCACGGAGGTCTCTGGCTCCACTCGTGGGCCGTTAGAGACACTATGAAAGCTTAGAATAAGGACTACATGAATGAGAATTTTTAAATACTCGCTTGAATAATGTTTGGCCTCCACTAGGTCAAGTTTATCCATAAACTGTCAGCTGAATTAAAAACAAAAACAAAAAACAACTTCCTCCACAGATTAACTGTATAAATAAGGTAAAGTGTTTGGTTTCCTAAGAAAAACACGTTTTCTAAAATACTAAATCTACTGGAAAAACAGGGGCTGTTGAGGTTAGCGTTTTGATATATTGATCACAAACACTCCCATCGACTTCTTTAAAAGCTGGAATTCTATTAGTCAATAACTGGCCCTGTTTCACTTATTAAAGGATCTGACAAGTTACAAATTCTATAACTCACACTCTTCGTTGGGTCAGGCAGGGCTAACCTCATTAGCCCAAAAATGAAGTTTTATTACACCTCTAAAAATGGGAGTCCACTTTCTCACGCACACGTTATCTGGTCTATCAACGTCCCCAACGGCAACTGGACACAGCAGCCAGGGTTTCCGGGGGCTACAGAATAAGGAGACAGGACGGAGGGATGAAGTCTCGCTGGCGGTCGAGGCAGAGATGTGTCCTGCACATGCGTCCCCCTCAGAGGCGCCCCCAGAGCCACCTCTTCAGAAGCAGGTTCTTCTCCATGGCTCAGAACAGGTTAGGCTCAGGAGACCGACTCGTGTGTATCCAAACCCACGAGGGGCTGATTTAAGAGCCAGAACACCAACTGATTAATTTACAATGGGAGACGGGCCTGGCTCAGGGAACCGGGTAGGGTGTTGTAACGTAAGGGACAGCCCCCCCCAGGGACAGGTCCGCCCGGGGGGACCAAATTAAAGATCAGAAGGTTGCTGGGTTGGCCAAGCTGTACAGCCGAGGGAGGCAGGTTTCCTCAAGAGAAGCTTACGTCAAGCGCCTGGGAGCCTCATTAGACAGACTGCACTACTACCTACTCGATGGGCACAGCTTTCGAAAGCGCCCATGCCCGAGGCAGAGTCGGGGCAGTGCTGGGCACACACACCAGCGCGCTCCATCTACCCGCGCTGTGGGCGGGGCCCAGTCCTCCACGCCTCCGCTCATGCCCACTCACAGGCAGGGCGCGCTTTCCTCGTACGTTATTGGCAGGAGATCACACTCTCGCCACTCATCTCCTAAGACACATACGTAAAAGGAAAACCTGCCATTATCTGTTAGGTGTTACCAGTGTCACCTGCCTTCATTCCAGAATACCAGGGGACCCGACCTGGGTTAACTCTGGGGAAAGCGTGGCCTGGCCTGCCTCAGGCTGAACGGGAGGCAGGTTGGCAGGCCAAGTCCCACCAAGTCACAAAGGCTAGAAACTACACGCGCACACAAGGCTGTGGCCCATCGACACAGCAGCGAGGGTCTCGAGTTAACATTTCACTATATGGAACAGGTGCATGTGGTTCAGTCCGCATTCTGTTTTTATTATTATGGTGGCAAAGTAGACGTCACACAAAATTTGCCCTGTTAGCCATTTCCAGAGGGCACGATTCATGGGCATTGAGCATATTCACGCTCTTGTGCAGCCATGGCTGTTGTCCGTCTGCAGGACTTGTTTCGTCTTGTAAAACTGAAACTCTGTGCCCATTAAACAGTGACTCCCCATTCCACTCTCGCCCAGCCCCTGGCAACCACCATGCTACTTACTGTCTGTCCCTATGAGGCTGGCTACTCTAGGGACCTCATCTATGCGGAATCATCTAGAGTAATATTTGTGGTTTGGGGACGGGCTTATTTCACTCAGCATAATGTTTTCAAAGTTGACCCATCTTATAGCATGTGTCAGAACGTCTTCCTTTTCTGAGGGTGAACAGAGTTCCCTTGAATGTGTGCAGCACATCTTGTTTATCCCTTCATCCTTCAGTGAGCACTCGGGTGACTTTTGGCTACTGTGAATAATGCTGCTATGAACACAGGTGTATAAATATTTGTCCAAGTCCCTGCTTTCAATTCCTTGGGTATTGCCCAAGGTATATGCCCGGAAGTGGAATTGCTGGGTCATAGGGTCGTTCTGTTTTCAATTTTTTGAGGAGCCACCGTGTTGTTTTGCAGAGCGGCTGCACCATTTTACATTCCTCACTCCTCTACATTCCTGCCAACACCCTGGTTTTTTAACACTAGCCACCCCAGGGCGTGTGACGTGGATTTGGGGGAAACTTTTAAATGCATTTCCAATGACTCATGCACCAGAATTCGAATTCAGGGCTCTCGGATCCTAGATTCCGAGATACTCGTATACATCCTACATCCTACTCGTATACATCCTACATCATTGCTGCTCACATATGACCCATGAGGCAGGTGGGGGCGGTAAGCCCATTTACGAGGACAGTGAACTGGAGCTCTGGCCAGCGACGCGGCTTGCCCAAAGGAAGTGCAGGGCCAGGGCCAGGCCTCTCCCACTGGACTCTGTGGCGCAGCCTTTTGAGGACAAGGGCAATGCAAAGAAAACGGGGAAGAAATCCCTCGGACTGACGCAACGCTAAATGCAAACCTGCCAAGTAGAATACCACCTCATGGGACCCTGACGGAGCCAAATTTCTGGAAGCCTAGGTTCTGACCCATGAGGCTGACGACCATGCCTCATCTACTGCCAACTTGCCAGGCACCGCTTGGCACGTCCCCGGAGCACAGTCCTCTGAGTTTCATTATGGTCACCGAGACCAGCAGAGGCGCAGGCCCAGGCCCAGGGGGCTGGCTCATTGCGGCTCATCTGTGGGGACGATCGCCCCAGAGGAAGTGTGCGGACTGAGTAGGTAAATCCAGCTTGAGTTGGTAAGTATTCAAATAACAACTCAAAGATTTGTTTTCCTCTCCTCTCCTCTCCTCTCCTGTCTCTCTCTCTCTTTCTCTCTCACACACACACACACACACACACACACACACACACACACACAAATTCTGGTACAAAATGGCTAGGAAGTACCTGCGGCTGGAGCCAAACCCTCGGTGGGTTCCTCAGACAATCCGAGGTATTCTTTAATGAGCTGACACATCTGTTGGTAGGCAACGTCCAGATCATCTGCAGTAAATGAGAGAACGCACTTTAAGGCTACAGAATCCTACCAAAACACAATCGATTTGCAACTGTTGATGGCAATGATTTTTTTAGCTCCATTTAATTTCATGAAAACTGTGGTACGCAGAGTTCTAAGGTGACCCAACTACAGGGCCAGGATGTGGGAACAGCCTCTAGGGCTGAGGACAACCCCTGGCAGATATTCAACAAGGAAACTGGGATCTCAGTCCTTCGGTCACAAGCAGCTGCATTCAGTCGACAACAGCAATTCACTTTGAAGAGGATTTTTCCCCAGTGATCTTACACTTCAAAAATAAAACTGTGCTGAAAGTTACCAACCTGCATTGATTACTGCATCAAAATATCCTGGAAATTCCTGATTAATTTTAATATAAAAGTCCACTCTGGAGACAGCAAATTCAACCTCTGCACGACTGAATAATCCTTTTCTCCGTAAGTAGCCCTCATATTTTTTCTTGTTCATGGGTACCACCAGGATATATCGAGGCTCAAAATAGGTATACTTCAAACTTCTTACACCCTATCCATTTAAAAAAAAGAGATAAATTAGAAACAAACATACAATTTAGAAATCATTCTGGAGATGTCCGACAACATAAGGTATAATAAGTAGTATTACACTGAATAATTTCTTTTATCTGTACATTAGCTATTATTTTCCTATAAATATCTCAAGATTGGATTACTTCTCCCTGTTCATCAAATATTAAATTATCATTGCAAATACAAGACTTCATTCTGCCTGGTATCCTCTAACTGTAAGAGTGAGGAATTATAACCGTCGGGAATTATAACCCACTCTACCATTCCTTTGGCATTGTTTCTATAAGTGCTGACTCTGACGAATATGATGTAAACCTGCTATTCATCTATAAGCTACAGAGTCCTCGGAACGAACTTCAAAAGATACAGATTCCAACCTTCAGTCATCCCAGCTCTGGAAGATTTGCTGACCTTCAGCTGTAAAACCAGGATGACATACAGCCAGGCGACACACACCGGCCACCACCTGACCAGTTTCGAGGACCTTATCAGAATGGACTGCATCTGTCTGCATGTAGAGAACTTTTCAAACCCCAGCCCTTGATCTCTTTGCTCTGCCTTCCCTCTCCCTCCTTATGAAAGCCCCTGTCTGCACTGAGTGTGAAGAAGGGCTTTGAGACGTGAGTCCTCCGTCTTCTCAGATTGTTGACATCCAAATAACCCTCTTTCCTTTCATCGGCACCTGTCTCGCGAGTTTGGCTTTCACGGCGGCGGGCCCAGGGCCTGCACTTCGTTACCTAATGAATCGTGCTAATGAATATGGCTCTCAAAAAAGAAAATTGCTAGATACAAACAGGTACGCTCATGGCAGTACTGCATTTTTATTACTGAGAAGTAATTTCAATTCTACATTTCAACAGGCATCCTGGCAGCATCAGGGCAAAGGGATCTTGAGAGAGAGAGAGAGAGAGAGAGAGAGAGAGAGAGAGAAAAGGTTCCTCTGTTACCCTTTGTCATCTCCTTGGGACACTTCCTGTTTCTCAGTCAGCCACCTGGTTGGCTGGCTCCTGTTACAGCCTCCAGAGCACAGGGAGGCCAAGCTAACGAGAGATCCCCTGACCCCCAGAGCTTCCAGCAGGAAGCAGGGGCAGGTAGTGGTATTACTGGTGTGCAGGCCTGAGGGCTGGGTCATGCCTGCAGCTCCCCACCTCCTATAGGCTCCGTGCAAACCCTCATGCTACGTTAAGTACCAGTTTCCTCACTGGCGAAATGAAAAGAATTATTCTAAATGGGCGCTACCGTTCCTTCCAGCTCAATTCTATCACCAGCAGTTTAACTCAGCACTTAAAATCTTTGTTTTAAAAATTCAGGGGAAGAAATACAGGCTCTTTTTTAAAAAACAGTTTCTAAAAGGCTCAATGACAAAGAGCGGTTTGGAAAAATGCTTTCGCTGGAGAGAATCGGTGGGGAATGAAACCTGATTTATAGACGCAGCCTCTTGGAAATGAGCAGGAGAAAGCTCTCCGGGAGGAAGACGGTAAAACATGAGACAGCACTCAGAGAACCGCTGAACTGGGGGCAGGTGAATGCCAGGAACTGGCCCTTTTGTACTTAAAAAAATGCATCAGCTTTTGTTCCTTCCTTGTTCAGGAAAAGGCCTTTTGTTTCTTATTAGCCTACAAACAATGAAAACCTCCTTAAAGATGCAAAACCAGTCATACACACACAGGTAAGGCTTCAGGATTTTGAAGTTAGGAAAAGTAAAGAGTTGGAAGAAATGTGACCAGTGTCACTGAAGCTAGCGACCACTTAGACCGATGTGAGGAGCCGAAAAGGAATCATCGTGGCCCGCTCCGTGAAGCTACGAGGGACAAAGATTTAGGAAAGATTTAGTTGGTAGTAAAAGAATACAAGACATGCCCAGATCTGGTTTTCTCTAAGTTTGGGCCGATGGAATCATTTTTATTGTAATTTGTTTTTCTGACCACAAAGGTGTTAGTCAGTGAAGGTAACTTGAAAACAAAAACAATCAGTTGCCTTTGAAGATTCAGTTAATAGAGCCATCTATTTTTAAACCCACGAGTGGAATATTCCTGTTTTCACTTTGGATTTGCATTTTGGAAAAACTTGTGTGTACTCGAAGGTAGAAGACTAGTGGAGGGAGATGCGACAGTGGGGCAGAGAGAAACACCTCCTGAATTTTGCAAGTCTAGCTTGCTAAGAGAATGCAAATATTGCAAGCAGTGAACAAGTGGAGTCAAGTGACAACATAGCTCACACATCTCCCACAAAGAATGAAAGAACAAGGTCAACTACACTGAGCTGCCATTGTCTTGAGGGGACAGGGGCCCAGTTCCACACCCTGTACGAAGCAGGCTTTATCTAATATCACTGTATGTAAACAGAGACAAGGCTCTCAAGAGAAAAAGGATAATTCAGTGAGAAAATAACGTAGAAAATAATCCTTGAGTGGCAGTTTTACTCATGCATTTGTCATGCATTACATATTCTGTATTGTAACCTAATTCTGTCATTTAATTTTTCATGTGTCTTTCCTCCCACATATTATCGGGTTGGCCAAAAAGTCCATTACTTTTTTCTGTAAAATAGAAGGCACATTTTTCATTTTCACCAATAACTTTACTGATTTGGATATTCTGAGTATGTCGGCTCTCTCCCGCTATTGGTCTCTAGAGGGCAGAGGCCACGGGTGCTGCTCAACACCTTCCCATGCATAAGCCAGCCCCACAGCAAAGGATTATTTGGCCAAAATGTCAACAGAACCAAGAAACTTCGCAAACCACTTTGGACACGTTTGACCAGCCACAGCACCTTCTCCATACACCGCACAAATCTTTATTTGTATTTCAGTTGCGTTTTTGCCTTTCCCGGAATAATAAAGCATAATATGCTGAAAATGTTGCGTATCTTCTCCCATCTTCAATATCAAAATGGCTGCACAAAAATTCACCAATTTTGGTAAGTTTTTTTAAATGCACGCTGGTCTGACAGCTGTCACAATACAATCTAACAAAATTGTTTCGAATGAAGTTAAAGATAACTAAGCGAAACTAGAGTCATCGTACGGAAAAAACTAAACAAAACTTTTTGGCCAACCCAATGATTGTAAACTTAAACTCTCATACTTCCTTATGCATACTTCTTATGTTTAGCAATGTGCTACCTCCCCAACCCCAAATATATATATATGCAAACACATGCACATTAAAAATAAGTTGATTGAAAGAAAAACACTTACTTCTATTTCCATATGAACACAGCTTGCTAAACCATCTCTTGCGATACCTTCTATGGTGTCCCTATTTAGTCCGTAACTGTGGTTACCATAATTATATGTCAGAATGAACTTCCCCTGAAATTTGAGAAGTACAAAGGTTTTCATAAAACAGCTGCCATAATGAAATTTAATATAAAGAAAATCATTTGATGTCTTCTTCCTTTATATGATTCCATAAAACTTACCAATAATACCAGTTACGTAAGAATGACAATGGGTCTATGAATGTTAACATCAAGCTGTGATAGAGAAATGTATTCAGAATTCTCTGCTGGCAAAATATTAGGTTTTTGGAAATAACCTGCTGACGAAGTGTTAGAGGGGCATGAGGGGACCGGAGCGCCCAAAGCCCAGAGCATTTTGCTCACTTACCCACTTCCTGCCAAACCTGCACCATACACCTTCACTGCAGAGACAGAAAGACTTACAGCTTGCCCTCTGCCTCAGCCGTGTCGGCTATGCCGGCATATCAGGTAGCCCGGGAAAGCTTCCACTCTCAAAGGCTTGCGCTCCCAGGCGAGCCTGAAGGCCATCAGTTACAGGCACATCCTAAAACCTTTGCATTCTGAGATAGTCCCTGAGAAACAGATCTCCCCTGTTTTTCCTAATAAAGGTGGCTTTTCACTGAAACTGCCCACAGAATTGTTGTGCGTGCCGCTGCCATTTGAAGTATAAATACTGCCTTCTGTCAGTACTCTGGAAGCCCAGCTCTACCCAAGCTGCGTTCTCTTGCAAAAACAAAAAAAACAGAAAAACAAAAAACCCAAGTTAAAACACATTTCTCAAAATTGTCTGACTTTTTATCTGACAGTCTTCTAGTTACGAAACCACTAGGTCTAATCTAAATTGGGAGGCCGGTGACAACAGGAGGAATAAATATATGGGCACCTCTGACTGCTCCTGCACATGGTTTTGAAATAAATACTGGCGTGGAACTCCACAGGCTGAACCCCACCAGCAGTGGTGCCCTCAGTCCACATAGCACAGTGAGGGTGTCTCTCAGGGTGGGGCGGGGCTTCGGGGTGCGCGTCTGCTGTGAAAGAGGAGGAAAATCCACTCCCTCATCAAAAGAAGTTTACGTCATACCTACTAAAAGTTAAAAACTCAGCAATACATATCCTTAATCATTTACTCCCTCAGTGTCAGACCCTCTGCGTTCTGTGGAACAAATGCCATGACCCCTTTTCTTTGGTTGATGTCTTATATCCAGACCGAGCGATACATACATACATATATACATACACAGATACCTGAATTTTCTGTCAGGTATGTACTTTATCTTGTTTACTGTGACTCACCCTGTTTTCAAAATGTACACTTGAACTGGTTTTAGAATATGTATCATGAGTGTTTACCTGTGGGGACAAGGGCCTTCCTCTGTAGATCCCACATGTATTTTCTGGAAGGATGTAGGGTTGGGAGGACTCTTGCATTGTACTTATGTATGTGAAACAGGCTCGGCTCACATGTTTTAAGAGTTAAGTGGCCTCCAGCTTTCGGCTAGTGATTCTCCTTTCATTTCTCCTTGTCTGGGAATGTCTTCATAAAAACCAATATTCATATTTCAGAAGCCTCCAGATCTGTGGTCTTATTTCCAAAACAGGGGAAGTAGGTAAGTGAGTGTGTGTGTCCTTAAGAAGGGTCCGTGTGTCTGTGGGCATGCTGGGGGCTGATCTGTGTGTTGGGGAGGGTGTGTACGTGGGAGGGTGTGTGGAGAAGGGGTACATCGGGGAGGGTCTGTCAAGGGGGCACCTGTAAGAGCAGGGAGCGGGCCCCCGAGTGGGTGTTCTGTAGAGGGGGCTTCAGCATAGAAAGGCTGAGTGAGTGGGCATGATCGGCAACGCTGACATTGTGTCGTGAGTTTACAGTCTTTAGGTTTGTCTCTCTTCATAAAACAGCCTCGAGCTCAGTTTAAAACAAAGAGAAGGACATCGGAAGTGAAACTGAAGTTGAAGGAAGGAACCTTATACTGAAGTAATACAAGTTAGCAGAAGAGGTAAAAATGAGTAATTCTCAAATGCATAAGAATTTTTGTAGCAGGAATAAAACTATAAGACTAACTATAGAGTGGAAGGGCAGCAGTTTCTTCAACGAGGAGCGGAAGCAGACTTGGTTACAGACGTGATACGGTGTGGAGCAGCAGGAGGCCTGTAGGCACTGAGGACAGGTGCACTGGGCCAAGACAAAATGCCTCAGACTCTAACAAGAGAAATCAACATTAATTTTGGGAACTGGTTGTCTTTCAATCCCAAGAGTCTTAAGAGAATGCTTCTGACTAATAACAAGATAACTCCTCAAATCTCTATTAAAGCTTTTAGAAATATGAAGTCCCAGAGTACTCTTCATACATTAAACTGAGCTGTCAAAAGAGAGTCCTGAGAGAGAAAATTATAAAGAATTTCCAAGATGTACTTTTGACAAGATCAGAGGGAAACGGCCTAGGGGTTATAAGACTTTCTCATGTGGGTTTCTCTTGCAAATATAAGAGAAAACATGTACCACGTGTGAAGCTGGTCATTCAGACTGAAACTTGTAGAAACTGCAGAGTCTATGCTGAAATGTTCCATGGTTGTGTGCACTGAGGTATAAAGCCAGGTTCATATTTGGGGTTGGGGACACAAAAGGGAAGGAGGAAGGAGAAGGGGGAGGAGGGGAGGGAAGATGTAGCCATACAAGCATTGCTGGTTGGATTATAATCTTTCAAAAGCAGAAACAGGGAGTCATCTCTGATCTGGTCCTGTGGTAGGTTTCGGGTGGGGGGGGAAACAGTGGTGTGGGAGTCGTTTGGTGATGGACAGTATAATAATATAAACAAAATTAAGGCCCTCGGTGAGGAGAAAATAAAAGGCTTACAGATTCATCGGCAGTGATGAAGACAGGAAGGACTGGGTGGATGTGTATTGACATGAGCATATCCTTTTGACAGATAAAACAAACTAGGGTTGTGAGGATTCCCTTTGCAGGTGAAGGTTGAGAAAGAACACATGAACTATCTTTGAGAAAATGAAGTCAACAACAATGGTGTCATGAATTACTACCAATGAGATTATCAGGGTTTCTGGGGGGAAAAAATGGAGTCAGGCTGCCCAGAGCCCCTAGGAGACAGGCCAGGGCAGGGTAGTTGCCTTTACACTGTAAAGACACAGACCTCAAAGAAGTTAGGAATCGTCTCCAGTCTAACACCAAGGGCTCCCAGGTGCATGAGTGAACGGCCTGGCCTCCAAGACTCCAAGAACTTCTCAAACTGGGGTGTTGCCGTGGACGGCTAATGCTGTATGCGTGTCCGGGACAGGATGACTGAACAGAACACGCTGTGATGAAATGGTGATTAAGGTCATGACGAGGAGGAAGCCCCACTGACAGCAAACTGAAGACGAGGTCACTGGACAGAACCCTCCAACCCCCAGGATGCTCGGTTCGCAAGCTTCCTGCATCACAGCAGGTCTGTGAGAAGTGTCTGTCTTGAGTAAAATTTGCTTAATGGCAGAAGCACCGGATGCAACACAGGGCACAAGAGTTTTTCATAGTGCCTTTGCTTCTATTCTCTTCAAATGTCTACTCAGTCTTAGCGAAAATTTACAGTACTTTCTCCAAGATCACAGAGTAAAGCAGCATGTGAACAAGGACGTATTAAGTGGATAAAGGAAAAACCAGCCAGTAAGAACACATCTCTCTGAGCAAACACAGAATTTAGTTGTTCTCTTTTTATCACTCTTTCCTGATATTTCTACCAGGGAACATGTATTTCTTGTGCAATAAACATAAAGGAGAACATTCTTACCAGGTTTACCATTTCATGAAAAACTTCTTGTGAGATAAAATGGTAATCAACTCGGTCCCCTTCTCCAAAGTAAGGGGGTCTTGTGGTGTGACAGGCCCTGAAAACATAAAATAGATAATCTAGTCCGTATCTAGTAACTTGAAATTCAAATGGAAATGAGTCCAGAATAAAGTACATTTGAAAAAATTGACACGGATCCACAAATCATAAATGATAGAAAGTCACGTAACAGTGAAACCTGTGTGGTTTTGAAATGCCAGACTACATTCAGCTGCTACAGTCCAGAGCTGACACAAAGTTTGGATTATCAACACCAGTGTTTACACTCATCGTTATTCATGACCTTCTGAACCGCCTCCTCTGCCATCACAAAATAGTACTTTGGGGAGTATAACAATATTTACTACTTATGTATTTTCCACCCGCGTGTTTTCATGTTGTCTCTGACCTACAGGCATGTCCTGCGTGTTCCTCTCTCAGCCCTCCTCCTGGCTAGCCCACTGGTCTCTCCAGACTCAGTGTAAGTGTCATCCCCCTGAAAAGCTTTCTCGACCCCCTATCACTGGATTGTCTTTACACTGCCATCGCCTCAGTGCCTGCACTGGTCCATCTCAGGTCCATGTTCCGACCCACCTCCTCTGCTGTTCCAGGGCGGAAGTGAGCTCATCCCACTGAGCTGCCAGGACTTGTTGACGGTGGGTGTGACCCTCCTCTGAGAATCCATAATTCTGATGCTTACAGAGCCTTTCCTGACCACTGTCTGAAATAGCATCGCCACTCCACGCCACCCCACCCCCAGTTATTCTCCATTACCAAAGCCGCTTCCTTTTACCTACGTATCTGGTGTTTTCTACCCTCCCTGGCAGGGCACATGAATAATGAGGGGAGGACTTTTTCATCTTTCTCATCTTGTTTGCCACTGCATTCCCAGTGCCTGGTCCGTAGTAGGAACTCACTAAGTATTTGTAACGTGAATGAAGAAATGTAACGTGAACTGGGCAGCAGCAGTGGTGAACCCCGTTTTACAGACGGCTTTAAAACGACTTGTCCAAGCAGGCCACTGTCAGTCCCAGAACTGACCCTGGGGTCCCGACTAGCCCAGGACTCTTGATTTCAGACTGTTCTGACTTCTCTGTGTTTACTTCTGGGAATGCAAAGGGATTTTTAGATTAGCCTGTAGTTTTAAAACAGGAGATGAGAATATGGTGTTGCTTATATTTTACAGACGATGAAAACGAGGCACAGCCATTAAGTGACACGGCTAAGTGGCAAGGCCAGGATGATTCCAGCGTCAACTCCTTTTCATATCAAACTACGAGGGCAAAGTCGCAACCTCAAAAGCCTCTCCATTACAAAGTCAAAGACAAATTTTCGTACTCCAGACCACTGTTCATCTTCCACTATAATCAAGAATTAACTACATTAGCAACTATTAAAGTCTTAACATCCCCTTTAAATTATATACTCAGGAGAGAGCGTATGTTCGAAGAGAAGACTATCAAGTAATTGTGACGCCTGCTTTGTTGTGTGGCTACACTGGCCCCTCTTTACACACCCTGGCAGGGGTCTGGGGCCCTCGTCTGCTGCGGCCCTTGGCAGCAGGGGAAGACAAATCAGTGACTGGGTACCGGGCTCAGCACAGCGTTAACGCATCGCGCTGACGTTGCACGCCCAGCGAAGAAAGGGAACGGCAGGAATTGTTTCGGAGCTTGTAAGCAGGAGATGGGCAAAGCAGCTGTTGGAAGCTTCCAGGCAGGTAAACGAAGAGCTGGTGCCATCGCCGTGGGGAATGCTGATGACAGCCCCTGCAGCCCCTGAAGGGCTTGCTATTAAGAAAGACCAAAAATGACCTGAGGTGTTTTGACTCTGTCAGCGACGGTTCCTACCTAGAAACATTCCCTGTGAAGTATGCTGCCCAAGTAGGGACATTTTAAAAAGAAATACTTCATAGTGAAGGCGGTGTTTCACTAACTTACTTAGAAAAAAATGACGCCAAGTTTTAGACAAAGAAATTTGCCTTGGTTATCACTTTTGATATCCTTCATCTCCCTTGTAGATATAGTTTCAGTTGTAACTTAAATTTCAAGGAGTTCATCATTTACTAATTAATTTACTCATTAAATCATGTTCACTGAGTCAGACCACGGTTGGTAATGGGAACCATACTCCCTGTGAATTTCACTTAACGGACAAAAGAACTGAGTTAGAGATTAACCCCAGGCTACACCACCAGCCCCAAAAGTCTAACGGTGAGTTAGACATTCTAAAGACCCAGTCACTGGCCAGCTGTCATTCCAGACCCTAACTGAGCAAGTCCATGCCAGGAGGAGATGATCAGGAGGGAGAGGTGTCCGGAAGGTCAGGCCAATGCTGGGATGCTCAAATACCCAAGGAAATGTGAAAGGAAGAAAAAGATAGCTAAGAAGAGCTAGCAGGTGGATGAGGAAGCAGAAATTTTGTCAGTGTGCTTCAGAAGCATACATATTTAGAATCTCAAGTCTGGACCACATTGCCTCGGGAAATAATAAATATTTTCTTGTTGCTGCAAATATTTAGGCAGAGGCTTGGCTGTGAGTGCCTCTGAATTCAAGGAGATCATAGCACGCCGTCTTGGTAGTAAGTGAACTCTTTCGATGGGCATCCGCAAAAGCCCAGGTAATCCTCAGGCATGTTGTTGGCAAATTATATTGTTCCTGACTCTCATTGCAAATCGTGTGACGTTGAACTGCTGGATGCATTTAAGAGATCAGTAGTGCGGGAGATTCCAGCACATACTGTGTCTGAGTATCAGATTCACACCACTTTCTAACTCACACCATTGTCCCCTGTCACTGTATCCTAACTGGTCTGTCAGTCTCCAGCCTTCTGTCCCCAAGCCCTCTCCCAAGTGGCAAGCCATGCGACAGGGTGTGCTTTCTAATACGCAGCCGTGACCGCGGCACTCCCCTGCTTAGAGACCCTTTAGGATCAGAGTGCTGTCCATCGTTCCAGTCGTATCTTCTGCCATGTCTCTGCATGCTTCAAGTTCAGCCTGTCTACAGAGTGCACTTTCAGTTAATCCAATGTGCCTGTTCGTTCTCTCTGGCATACGAGCCCCACTGGAGCCCCACATCCCACTCCTTTTATTTCTTCTGTCTCAGAGGTGTTTACTTCCCTCTTCATAGTGCTCATCAAACCGGTATCTTGTTGGACAGCACCTACCTAGGCACTAGATGGCATGCGGCTGGGAGGACAGGACCCATGCCTGTTGTTTCAGGTTTATCACCGGCACATGGATGGTGCTCGGCAAACACTGACTGAATGGCTAAATGAGCCATCCTGCTGGTTAGCCACATCTGGATAAACAGACTGGACTAGGCTGCATTTGGTAGCTGTAGCTCATACCAGTCATTCAGCTACATGTGCTTTTTCACTTTGCTCTATTACAGCGCTGAAAGTAAAATGTATTCAGTAGTCAACATCATGCAAAAGGTTATGAATTTGAAAGTGCTCTAAAACAGAGACGTAAGGAAGAATACAGGTTTTCTTTCATGACTATTCAGATCACTTGAACGGTCTTAAATCTAAAGGTGAACAGGCCTGCTGGTACTGCTGGGTGTTTCCCTCGCTATTCGGCACTCCCCCAGGAAGCCATGGACCTTGGAGGTAACACTAGGGTTGGAAATGGAGAGACCCTGAAGGCGGCGAATCCACATTTCCAGCCCACTAGTAATACATGTAAAGAACATCCAACCTCCTCCTAAAACCAAGAACAAACATTAAATTCAAGCCAAAGACAAGGGCGCGCTCTCTCAACCACACCGATGTCTGCTGCGCCGCCAGTTACGTTTTCAGTATTTATGGGCACGGGTATGCAACTTGGCCCGTGAAAGTTTCATTGCGTGCTTTGGTCTTGAGTCAGTGCAATTTAAAAGGGATGACAAAATGCCAGGAGAGAATAGGAGGGAAAGATTTAAGTAAATGGCAGAGACTGAGCTTTTGTAAATGTGCACATTCCACGATGAGACCGTTATTCATGCCTTTTCTTTTCTTTTCATTTAATTAAAAGTAAATTCTGCTTTGGATAAAGACTAGGCCTCTGCCCCACTTGCCTGCCTCGGCTGTGCTGTGCTCCCTGGGCGCCGGGGGCCACAGCAGCGTGGCAGCCACACCCGGCAGGTGTCAGCGCCCGCTGCGCCGCCCTGTTTCACGGACGTGCCGGCACCAGTAGACGCCGTAGTGCTCTCACCAAGGCAGTGAAGGGCACTGCTGCCACCCGGCCCCCAGAGTGTTTGGAACCCACTGGTCCTAACGAGCTCTTGAGGAGTGCAGAGCAGTCCTGCGCACACGGCCTCCCTGGTTCCAGGGGAATTTCATGGATCTAAGGACAGGCTGGCCCAGTAGCTAGCCACCTATTAGGGTCACGCAATGGAACATCCTCGCCCAAGCTCTTAAAGAAGACAAAGACAACCCTGTACAGTGCCCTGAGGATGCACTCTTCAAGTGGGAAGAAATAAAACATCTCACACTAAAAGAAATCCTAGCCTACCAGCCAGATATATTGTGCCTCCAAGAGACGGGCCACTATTTTGAAACCTCCCAACCACTCCTCAGCAGACTGGGCTATCAAGGCACGTTCTTTCCCCGAGCCCTGATTCCTTGGTCTGGACATAGACCATCATGATGGGCCAGGTGGCCGTGCCTTGTTTTTCCGCCAGAACTGACTCAAGCTTGTCCATGGTGCCTATGTTAGGCTGATGGCCATGACACTGAAAACCAATCAGGTGGTCACTGCACAGATCCTAGAGTGCAAGGGGCCTTGTTGACAGTTCCGCATCACTGTCGCCCACTTAAAAACACGCAGAGGCTGGGAGCAGGTTCAATCAGCTCAAGGCTGTGACCTTCTCCAGAACCTGCAGAACGCCACCCAGGCGGCCAAGATCCCCCTTGTTGTCTGCGGGGACTCAATGCAGAGTTAGCCAAGGAGGTCTGCGCACACATGGCTTCCTCCAGCCTCGGCCTGAACGGCGCCGAGTGCTGATGGGCGGTCGGGATGTCCAGGTACTGCCTGGAAGCCCCGGACCTCAGGGGAGCGCAGGCACACCCTGGACTGCACTCGGTATCCAACACGCTCTGAGTGTGGGGTCAGCTCTTGACTTGCTCACTGAACAACAGACGGCACCCAACCGGTTGCCATCCGCCCGTTATCCTTCAGACCGCCTGTCTCTCATGTGTGACGTCAGCGTTAAGGAGGAACCTGATGGACTTGTATAAATGCTTATCTGTGTCTTTTTAATCAGAGTCTTACGAAGGGGTGTTTTAGGAAACTGAAAAAGGATAAGAAGATGCCTGAGGATGCATTCCCAGTTTCTCTCACTTCACTTTCCATTTCCCAGCATGCCCCGGGAAGGAATCCCACTTGAGCACAAACCCTTTCCACCAAAACCTACAGTGAAAAAGCAGTACACACTCCAGCATTGCCTTGCATTGTATTCTTTCCCTTAGCATTACATTTAGATCAATTAAGGGCATTAAATTATGCTTGTTTTGAAGCTTTCGGTTTGATGATGCTACATAAAAACACTTTCTCAAGTCCATAATTAACAGGTATGCAGGAGCAATTTCTCTAGACAGTGTTTCAAGTTATTTATTTCTGGTTTTAAATGTCAACAAGAGATGCATGGCAATTTTTTTCTTGTATCTTTGAGTAAATTGATAAATTTTAGCATCATAAACATTTTAAAACCATGCAAAACGTAAATTGTAGAGTAATTTATAGTAATTCCCTTCAGGCTTTAAGATGTTTTTATTTGGGGTCCAACAAAATAGTAGTGTACAAAGGAACTATTTAGCCTGGAAGACCCAGGGTTTTCTTTGTTTTATAAGTGGAAATACCAAGTCTCCTTGATAAGTTCTTGAAACAATTCTTGCTGGGCTTCCATGTTCTCCATTGTTGTATTTCTTGAACAGATTCCATGGACAGCCAGGCTGTGTTATTTAATCACGTTATGCCTTTACAATTTTCCACTGAAATGCTATTGTGTACCTTTGAGGTCACTCAATGTCATTATTATTTGTATTGGAATGAGATTTTCACAATAGGTTATTCAGGAGCTGTTATGTGGCAGTGGCTGGGAAAGTCAGTGGGGTCTTCTTTTCAGAGACAGGAAACTAGAAAGCCTGTTTGTGAGGCTGTCACTGAAATTTCCTAAGATAGCCAGGGGACTGGTTCAACGCATCTAGAAAGAATGTAAAAGGAGAGAGAACCTGGAATTCTCTTTCGTCGGACAAAGAAGTGGTAAGGATAACAGGTAAAACACCTTCCAAGCAAAATCCCAACAAAAACATATTGGTAATAAACTGACAAATATTTTAATCATGAGTTATATATATATATATTTAAGGTTAATAAATGGTCTTTTAAAACTAATTTAAAAAATAAAAAATATGTTAAAGAAGAAGAAAACAAAATCTAAAGGAGAGCAGCGACCTGCCCCTGACGTGCTTCGGATTTACTGCTTGTTTTAATTAGAAAGTTGCTGCGTATGATAGCAGTTAACTATCTTATTTTCTCAACAGATGAAATTGCTAGCCATCCAATCCCCTTCTTTTTATCCAATGACACAGTGTTTGGTTCATTCCTGATGGAATCCTTAGAGTGACTGGCCATGGAACGAGCCCTGATCTCTGTCGCCAGCGAATGGCTGGCCGATGCTCTGAGCCCGTCGGAGGTTCGCCAGTTCCATCCAGAGGAGAAAACCGGCAGAGGTAGCAGTAACAGTGGCACGGAAGCACGAAGCTAGTGTTAGGGATCCTGTCCTGTCATCTTCTGCCTCCACACAAATTGTACCTGACACTATGGAAGGTTTGGGTTCCCTGCGAGGTTATACATTTCATTAAGAAATGCACACCTTACCAATCTTGTTCCCACTGCACCCTCAGGGCCTAGCACACAGGGGGAACTCAATAAATATTTATTACAAGAACAGATGAACAAATGAATAAACCCTTTCATCTTTCCATATATCCATCCGTGGAGGCTGGGGAAAATCACCTATGCTTCTTATCGCAGTAATTTCCCACTAAGTGTTGCACACAATACCGTTAATTCATTCACCCATTCGCCCACTCCATCAGTTAGCCGTTCCGCTGACAAATATTTATCATGCGCGTGTGAAGCACCTGGTTGTCTGCGGGGCTCTGAGAACTCGAGGGTGAGCAACCGTGACATTGGACCCTGCCCTCACTGGACTTACAGGCAGGCAGGGAAAACACACGTCAAATAAACCAATCGGAAGCATTATGAATAAACATTCTAATAGGGGAAATACGGGATTTAATGAAAACGAATAGTTGCGGGGGGCGGGGGGCTATGCAGGGGAGAGCGTAAAGACAGCCTGGGTCAGGATCTTGGCGCTGGGTTAATAAACACCTCCAAGAGCACGGCGGACCCAGCGTGCCTCCACGTGCATGACACAAACTAATACCAGGGACAGGGCCACCCACCATTTGCAGCATAATTGGTGCCCCAAATGTAAAAGGAATTCTAATCGGAGAAGGCCTTGGTTCCCTTCGCTTGGTTTTCTAAAAGGCCCCAGGTTTACACCCTGGCACAATAGGCAGGGCCCAGCCTTTTGCCCTAGTCTGACCTCCCACCCCGCGTGCTCCACTTATCTTTTCCAGCAGGTGCGGTGCCCTCGTGTGAGCAAAATGCCATGCTTACGTTTTTATTCTAATATTAGGTTTAATTTATTTTTCTTACTTCAGGGTCCTGAAAATGCATTAATGAGTAAATTATTCTTCAGTATTTGTATCCTAAGGTTGCTTAAACGAGGAAGGCAATTTTAGATATCTAAATAAATGGACCTGTTTAAAATAGTATTTACATCGTTTGAACACATGTGGCTTAAGGGAGGAATTTCCCTGTAACAGCATTAGAAAATAATTTGCATTTATTTCTCTTGCTGTCCCATATATCTTTGCAGTCACATCCTCAGCTCACTGACAAACACCACTAATCTAAAAGTAATTTCTTTGCCAAATAAATAAATAAATACGGACGCCAGTTTAAAAGGCCTCAGTGATCTTTCTAAATGTGATTCTCAGAAACTTTTCCTAAATCAGTAGATCCAGCTGAAGGTTTCTTTAGGGCAGTTCTAGTTTTTTTGGATATTTCTCTATTCTATCTGGGTCATTAGAGAATCACACAGCAAACTATTTGTTCCAAAAAAACTAACAGTGCGTTGAGTGCTAACCTGAGGGACAGGGACGGAGAGGCCCCCGCTGCCCCTTCTCTGTGATTCCTCCGGAAATACACCCCCAAAGAGGAGGCCCGGTGTGCAGATGAAGAAGCTGAGTGCCGCCGGCGTGGGTGCCTGCAGAGACTGGGAGAGGCTGCATGTCACTGAGCCACCGGTGCACAGGTCCACCTGCTGCACCTCACAACACTGCAGTCCGTGCTGCCACCGCACGGCGACAGGATGAGCCCGCATTCCTACAGCACATGTATTCATTCAATTAAAAACACATGTATTTCCAAACCTTGGAGGGTGATTTCGGCTGTCACTGAATTATAGTTCAACGTCTGGAGGATCAAAGTAAAAAAAAAAAACAAGAAAAAACCAACAACAAAAAACAGTGTATATCACAGTGCAATTAATGGTAAAGAAGCAGGTAAGCCATCCATGCGCATGCCTGAACTTGCTTAAAATTAATCGCCACAGTCAGCGATATCCGACCTTCTACAGCCTCCACAGCCAATAAACAAACTTACCCGTATCTGAAGTAAGTGCTAAACTGTCTGCAGAGGCGGTGGGCGAGTTCCCGTTTTCCACAAGCTTCAGGACCAGCTAGTACCAACATGGGATACGGGGCGTCCAGGCTGGGCAGGGTGCTGTAACACAGGGCAGAGTCAGTGACGCGCCTGCTCTGGGCCGAGGGGCAGCGTGGCAGCCGCGTGCGGCGCGCAGGGTCTGTGCCACAGTCGGAGTTAATTCAGGAGTCGAGCGCTTGCTACGGGTCGGCACTGCTGAGCGGCTGGTCTTACTCCCAGAAGCAAGCTGATTACCATTCTATGCCAAAAATAGTATTCAAAGCATGGATAACATGCCCGCACCAAATCTGTGCAAATTTAACTGAATGGTGCTTTTAAAAGATAATACACGGAAGGCATAGTAATTCTTGGTTGATGAAGTATTCCCCCAGGAATTTCAAAGTGAAAGAAGCGAGGCTGCCCTCTGAGAGTTAAACTCTAATATCCATACCTATTAAAGTAGAACACGGATGTGCAAAGAAACGGGAATAACTAAAATTTACCTGAAATTGCAAAATTTACCTAAATTGTAAAATTTACCTAAATTGTAAAATTTACCTTTACAATTACTATGTTGCAGGCACTATTCTAGGAGTTTTACATGTACCACCTCATTTAGCTATGACAGGAAGCTAATGAAGGTATTCCCATCATTATCCCCACTTAACACGTGAAGACTGAAATGCCAAGAGGCTGATTAACTTGCTCAGAGTAACGGCTAACAGATAAGAGCTGATGTATAAATCTGGGCATGGCTTCTGGGCTGAAAGGCTAGACTAAAGAATGAGTTTATTACCCAAATCTCCTGCAACATGTGGGGCTCAAGCATTGGATTCCGCTCATGGCACTACCATAGAGTAAACACAATGTTCTAAATAAACACAGGGCTGAGCCGTGAATTCTATAAAGAACGGGGACGGTGGCAGCATCATTTTTCAGTCTCTTTGGATACCCACATGAAAACAGAAAAGCTTGAGAGCAAAAGCCCATGGAGAACGTGTGTAACAACCCAGGTGACAAAGTATCCCCACGAACCACAAATCTGTGCGGGAGGAGGAAGGAGGCGGCAATGCGGCAGTGCCTGCGGGATCTGAGGACCAGGGGGCCCCAGCCAGCCAGCGAGTGGCCCCCGGGAAGCGGGCGGGCTGGGACTGTACGCGTACAAAGACATGCGCCCAGGGGCTCGTGGTGGCTGCGTTTGCAGGAGCCAGAGACTGGAGCTGGCGTAGAGGAGCCATGAAACTAACTGCGGGGCGCCCGCACCAAGGACTGCTGCTCAGTGACCAAAAGGGCTGAACTATTGATGCATCCACAGCTTGGATGAATCTCCAGGGAATGAGGCTAAGGAAAAAAAACAAACCAACCACCCCTCCCAAAGGTTATATGCTATATCATTCCATTTATCTAACATTCGTGAAATGACAACATTATACTGATGGGGAACAGATCATGGGTGGCCAGAGGTTAGGAAAGGTGAGAGAGAGGGAGGTGTCTGTGGTTGTAAAAGGGAAGCACAGGGACCCTGGGACAAAGGTCTTGGCTGTACTTGACTGTAGTGCTGCTCATAGGACTCTATCTACACGTGTGATAAAATTGCATAGAACTAAATGCACATGTGGGCACGTGCACGGGTGCCGGGTTCTGGTAAGGCCGGGGGATTGCATTGATGTCTGTTCTCTGGTTTTGATACTTGACTGCAGCTACGCAAGATGTTACCACTGGGGAAAGCTGGGAAAGACATACGGAACTTCTCTGTATGTCTTACCACCGCATGTGAATCTAAAATTATCTCAAAATAATTCTTTAATGATTAAAGAGAAGAAAACTTTGAGAGAAAGTGACAAATATTGAAAATAGGCACACGAGAGCTTCCTGAAGGAGAGAACCGAAGCAAAGAAACAGCACACACATTAAAGCCTGTAATTTGCAAAAACTTCCCTGAGACAAAAGATAAAACATAACTATATATTGTAAAAGAACACACAACACGCCTGAGACTATTAGCCCAGAGTGACAAACATTAAGACACAGTCTAGTGAAATTACTGGACTTAAAAGAAAAAATTGTTCAGCTAGAAAAAGGAGTACACGTGGCTTATAAGAGAAAGAAAATCAAATGATTATCTGATTTCTGACAGCAATGTTTTGCACTAAACAAATGAAGTAACATCTTTAATGCATTCAAGAAAAAAAAAAAGTACGAACCATGGATTTTATATTACTACAGCAAAAATGACTGTCCATATAAAGGGCAGAGAATATTACCAGTAGGGATGCTGGCCCCACAGACCTTCCTAAAGAATCTGCTAGAGAACAAACTGCCTACAATGGAATGACTCGAGACATCAGTACAAGGGCTGGAAGTGGGCAAAAATGTGCAGTTATCCACAGAACCAAGACTAAATGACAGCAAAGGAGGGCGTGCAGTATGCGATGGATGTACGTTCTGACAGTATAAGTACAGTATACTGTTTTTAAATTGGGGTGATTGACACTTACATAACAGACACACAACAGGCAAAGTCAGGGAGACAGGGAGTAGATGAGAAGTTACCAGGGCCTGGGAGTAGCCGGGAACAGGGGCTACTGTTACACAGTTTCTGTTTGGTGCCATAGTTTCGAAAATAGACGGTGATGGTGGTTGCACGACATTGTGAATATAATTAACATCACCAAACTGTACAATTTAAAATGGTTAAAGTAGCAACGTTGATGTCATATATAGTTTACCATAATGAAAATGGCGTGGGGGGAGAGGGCTTTCATGGGAAAAACACGGGCAAATTACGTTTCCAGTGCTTTCCATAATCACATTCACGGCGGTACTGGTATTGGCATTCTGATGTTGTCGTCGAACAATGCGGGATTTTAAAACAAGAGTAATTATGAGATATTCTACTGCCATCCTCTGCATCCCCGCTGTGGGAGCGAAGCAGACAGGGATGTAACAGAGAGGGGGCTAAATAAAAGCTCAATTGTAGTCTTGAAACTGAATTGCAAGGATCAGTAGGAGTTCAGGAGGTATTTTATCATCTATCCGTAGACTGATACAGACACCTCTGTCTAGATATAGATTAGAGAGAGACAGATTGGACAGATGTAGGTATTAATAGATAGGCACGAATAGGGTAGACATCTGAACACATGAATGAAAGGAGGAACGGAGGGAAATAACTGCATTCCTCATTCTGTGCACTACGAGGCCTAGGGCAGCGACTCGCCGACAGCAATGATTATTTCTAGCGCTTGGGTTGGGATTGGAAAGTACCCTTTCTCACTAAAACCAACCAGGGCATCTTGGAGAAATGGGTAATTCCAAAGTTC